>JANRMT010062844.1:775148-826216 GCA_026402145.1 Polypterus bichir lapradei
AACTCCATTACAGTAAATGGAGAAAAACAACTTCCAGTTATGACCATTACGCGTAGAATTTCGAAATGAAACCTGCCCAACTTTTGTAAGGAAGCTGTAAGGAATGAGCCTGCCAAATTTCAGCCTTCTACCTACACGGGAAGTTGGAGAATTAGTGATGAGTCAGTCAGTCAGTCATTGAGTGAGTGAGGGCTTTGCCGTTTATTAGTATAGATAAATTTGCAAAAACCTTAAGTAAACTTTTTTCACGTTGTCATTATGGGGTGTTGTGTGTAGAATTCTGAGGAAAAAAATTAATTTAATCCATTTTGGAATAAGGCTGTAACATAACAAAATGTGGAGAAAGTGATGCGCTGTGAATACTTTCCGGATGCACTGTATAAATTTAATATCTGGTTTAGGACTCGGCACTAGACTGGGTACTAATCCATTACAAGGGACATCCAAGCTCACTCTCCAACTAAATTACATTGGCTCAAGTTTGCTTTGCCAAATAACATAAGTCACCAAAGTGTGAGTTTTTCAAAATCTGCTACTTTTTAACAGCTTCTGATGCCTAAAACAAGTCTGGCCTGGGCACGTTCTTTGAGGGATTTGCATATGTGTGTGGATTTTTCCAGCATATTCTAAATTGGAAGTGTATGAGGAGTGTATGTTTGAGTGTGCCCGGTGAAGGACTGGTACCCCAACTGGGATTGGTTTATACATTATATGTGATGATGTCTGGATGGGTTAAAGCCTGCATGAGGCTGTGACCTGGAACTGGATTCCTTGTGTATGATTATTGATACATGAACCTTCATTTTTCCTATAATAGATACATCACTTTCAAAATGTCTTCCGCTCAGTTGGTTGACTGAAGATATTTAAAGTCTAAGATTTTGAAATACACTTTGGTAACTATGCTAAATGGGAACGGAAAGAAAAGTACTTTAAATGTTTAACTGGTATTAAATACACTTTGAAATATGACCAAAAAGAGATAGAAGTCTTGGTATGTTGGTATGCCTCACTTGTAAGGGCTGTTTTATACTTCATGCTCAGAGCGCGTACGTGCATGCATCATGGCTGCCACACTTTCCCAGCGTTTGTTTCACATGTCCTCTGAGCATGTCCTCAGAAATTAATGCTACATGTGCACGAGTTGCAGTCCCAGCAAAAAGTCGAGGGGCGCAGTGTGATAAAAGTTGGAATGTGACGTCAGAGTCTCTGTTTACTATCTACATGTGACAGAAAGCCGCTATGTGGATCCTACGATGTGCCTGCTTCGATGTTTGATGAATGGTTTGATGTGGTGAAGCAAAATGGCGACATACAGATGCATTTGTGGTGCTTTTATATACTATCGCATAATCCCCATCGTAATGACATGATACATTTTAAAAGTCTTACATACCATCTTCTGTGCTGTCTTTTTTTTTTATGCACCATCACAATAGCAACAGAATGTGTAGCGATGTATTTGAGGCACAGAGAAAAAATTAAGGACATGATGAAAAGGTGTATTTTTGTGATTAAAGTGGAAATTTGACTTTAATTTCGTAGTTTACTTTATCATTAAAGTAGACCGTCGTAAACATCATCTTAAAACCGACCTAGTTGTTAATCGCTGCTTGCTTCTGGGGCTTCCTCCTGCATTGACAGCACTAGCAAGAAGCAATAGATCACCACACAGAACACATTAAATATATGATATTCCACCTCTGTGCACATTTAGAATCCTTAGATTTATACTAGATATCACTTTCATGATGAAATGCATTAAAAGTATGTATGCTACATTTTACAGATAAATCGTTAATTTTGTTTAAATAATAAATACTGTTAATAATTACTTATATGGGGGTGATATGGTGGCAGAGAGGTAGCGCTGCTGTCTCACAGGGAGTCACGTCCCTGGTATTCCTTGCCTGGAGTTTACATGTTTTCCTGCTCCAGTTTCCTTCTAAAGATATGCAGATTTGGGGATATGGTGACGCTAAAATGATGCCAGTGTATGTGAGTGCTTGTATTCACCTTGCGATGAGCTGATGCCCCATCTTGGGATTGTTTTTGCCTCATGCCCAATGCTAGCTGAAATGGGCACATCCATGGATTGATGGATTTAATTGTTAAACATCCTTTTCAGAGATATTGTGCTAAGGTGTCATCGGAATTTAATGGGTGTTTCAGGCAATTCACAACACAGTGAAGCCAAATGTTTTCTCACCATGATAATATCTCGCACTACCACCTGATGGAATATTGCAGATTTACGTAAAGTACACACGCAAGTATGAACAGTAAAACGCTTGCGTAGCACTAGTGTCCACTGGAGCATGTGTCGCGTCATGTGAAGTATAAACCTGGCCTAAATAGTCAGTAGTTCCCAGTGCTGTTAAATTACCAAGAAAGGAAAACAAAACACAGCCTTAAGTAACTTCAGGATGAAATTTTATTTTTTAATTCTTCAATTTACTCTGGCTTATTCACCATTTTATGACAGGCAACATGATTGTGCAAAGTCTCATAGTCTCATGGAAAGCAAAGTACCAAGGGCATCTCAAATGCTACTTCTGAATTATACCATTTTTCTCATACATAGATTTCTGATCATCATTCAAACAAGCTCCTCAGGTAGAAGTTGCTTGATTGAACAGCAGCATCCAGGGTTCAGAATCAGAACCACTTCACCTCTCAAAAAAAAAAAAATTGCCAGCATATTGAGGTGGAGAAGTTTGAGCGCCCCTGTGACCTTGGGAGCTATGTTGAGGTGAGGTAAGGGGTTAGACAAAGAGTGACTCACAGCCCTTAATAATGCAGCTCTGTAAAGGTAAAAACAGTACCACGCCCTGTATGGGGTTACAGGTGCCTCCTCCTAGAGCCAGGTCCGGGAGAAGTGCCTGCAGGTGAGTGCCAGGCAGCCAGGCCTACCATGGGGCCCAGTCGAGCACAGCCTGAAAACATAATGTGGGACTGCCCTCTTGTGGGCCCACCATTTGCAGAAGAAATAGGGGCTGGGTGCAGTGTGACCTTGGGCGTGGTCGAAGAGGCCTTGGAAGACTGGAACCCAGACAAACAAACTTTTAGGACATAGAATGTCACCTCTCCTGGGGGGGAAGGAGCAGGAGTTGGTGGGTGAGGCAGATAGCTACCAACTAGATATAACTGGACTCACATCCCCCTTGAAAGACGTTGGACTCACCTTTACTCTGGAGTTTCCCAGAAAGAAAGGCATTCAGGCGGTAGTGGACTTCTTATTGAGCCTGTTCGACTGCCTGGTCAATGCCATTTTGAAGTTTGTCCCAGCGAGCGGTAGTGCAGCCTCTTGTGTGGCTGAAGGTTGCAGAGCGGAGGACTTTGACTACCATATGCGCCTATGCACCTAATGTCAGTTTGGAGTACCAGAATTACTTGGAATCACTGGAGGGGATTCTGGAAAGTGTCCCAGCTGGGGACTCTATAGTTCTACTGGAAGACTGCAATGCCCACGTGGATAATGATGGAGAGGCAAGATTCACAGAAACAGCATCCCAGATCTAAACCAGATTGGAGTTTTGCTATTGGACTTCTGTGCAAGGCATAGTTTGTCCATAACAAACACTATATTAAAACAGAGGATGCCTTCCATGCATAGGAGACTCCCAAAGCAGCAGAAATGTACCGACAGGCCAAAAGGGTTGCGACCTTGGCGGTCAGTGAAATAAAAACCTGAGTGCTCTCAGCAAGGGTGGAGAAGTGCTGATCCAGACTAAAGATGTTTTCAGATGGTGGAAGAACACTTTGAGGAGCTCCTGAATTCAATGGACACACCCTCTGTGGAGAGGGCAGAGACAGAAACTGATGGGGGATAAATGCTCATTTCATTAAGGGAGGTCACTGAGGTAGTGAGGGAACTCCACAGTGGCAAAGCCCCAGTGGGGGAATGAGATTCGGCCAGAAATGCTGAAGGCTGTGGATATTGTTTAGGCTTCTAATAAAGGGTTATTCAGTCTCTGTATATTCACAGTGAGAACTGTATCCGCATACTGTGAAAAAGTCAGCATCTTTTCCAGTGGGTGTGGGACTCTGCCAAAGCTGTGTTTTATGTCCTGTCGTGTTTGTGATTTTCATGGACAGGATATCAAGGCACAGCCAGAGAGGGGAAGGGAGGGGGTCCAGTTCGGTGGCCTAAGAATCAATTGAAAGAATGAGATCACAGGTGCATAGGGTCAAAATATGCTTCCTCTGCAAGGTGGCTGGGCTCTCCCTTAGAGATAGGGTGAAAAGAGCAGACATCTAGGAGAGGCTGAGAGTAGAGCTGGTTGAAGTGATTCAGGCTTCTGATACAAATGCCTCCTGGACACTTCCCTGTGGAGGGTTTATGAGTATGACCAGCTGGGAGGAGACCCCGGGGAAAACCCTTGGCTCGCAGGGGAGGATTATATCTCCTAGATGGTTTGGGAACGCCTTGGGATCCCACAGTATGAGGTGGCAAGTGTGGCTGGGGTAAACGAAGTATGGGCCTCACTGCTAAGACTGTTGCCCCTGTGATCCGGCTTTGGATAAGCAGTGAAAAAATTATTGAGTGAATGAAAAGAAAAAAAAAAAAAAGCTGCAAAGATGTGCAACCAAGTCTGTAAGCTGTTGGGTAGGATTTGAAAGGTCTGTAAGACATTTTATAATTTTTAACTTTTTAGTGTCAGTTAAATCTGCTTCTTGTCCCTTTTTACCTGAAGTAATGAAGCTACCACCTAATATTTATGCACACCTTACAATCGAAGTTAATCACTTTAAATCACACCCTCATTAAGCAATTACATATCACCAGAAAATGATTACATCAAATCAGCATTCAGGTTTATACAGTTTAGAGTTGGAAAATGAACATAGAAATAATGAAGGTCAGAAAGTCAACTTGCCTAATAATTTTTAACAAAGTGTACAAAGTTAATCGGTTTAATCTAATGCATGAGCACTCTGTTTACAGGACATCCATACAAGCATGTAATGAACCTACTAAATCCAAAAGTAAGATATTGTAGAGCCAATTGTAACAAAACTATGTGCAAGATAGTTGCCAACTGGGACAGGGCTCTACTTCATCATGGGGCATATTCGTCCACCTACTGTATATACTAAGCCACTTTGAATATTTTTTCCAAAAAAGGATGGTTTCACACAGAAACCAACATAAAACATCTGTTAATGCATGCTGTGGCTGTCAGTTTGCCAAGAATGAGTGGCAGGCTTGCTGCCAGGCTGTCTTCACGTAACTGGGACAGCAGCGACGGCGGTCATGGTCACAGTGCATTACAATTACAATTTTCTACCTCTTATCATTGTTAAGTGGCAGTCCACCCTGGTGAACATCGTCAGTACCACAACTAGTTGGGGACTGATCAGCTGAAGCTGGAACCTGACATTCATTTTCGATCGCTTGTATCAAAATCTGAGTCCAACAAGTTATAGTCCAGTTCAGAGACAATAGACAAGACGTCGTCCACGGAGTATTTTGCTTTTCGCATTCGCTTTGATCTCTTGCCAGACGTCAGTGCCATTATTGCTGTTGTGTGTGCCTTGCTACTCATGTGAGCGCAGGGAATCTCGGTCAAATCTAGCTTTCCTTCTAGCAATGAGAGTCCAATGCAACAGTTGGTTTTGTCATAGTTTACTGTTGATTACCATCGTCAACTCCTCCTTTTGACAAAAGTCAACCTCAGCCCTGAACAACTGATCCCTATGCAATATATTTCCTTTCCGTGCAAGATAACGCTTTAAAAAAATCATCCATATTTCATATAATACTTTTCAAGGTGATTTTTATCACAAGTCAGTTTTACAGCACTGCCAATTCTACAGTAAACATTTCAGAAGGCTAGATTTTTTTACAAGTGTGTTTCCATAAATATCAGCTGATTTTTACGCCTTCATCATGAGTTGAATTAGAACAAGTTAACACAACAAGCTGTACTTCTTATTTTCCAGTAAGGAATTCTTTAAAATTAAGTACATTTTATACAGTACTCTTAAAAGCGAGTCTTAGGACAATGTATGTACTTTATAATACAACTAGAAATAATGCCCCCCAATATTTGAAATTTAGGTTAAAATAAAAATGGAGAAGAAAATGATTTTCACTGGACTACAGGGGTATTACGTGGAATGAGTGTTAGTGATGTTTGAAACTGTAAAGGTTGCATAGACAGGTGGACAAAAAGATTTTAATTTTGCAACATAAAGAAATGAACTTGGGATTTCTTCCTAGATGGCAGCCACCCTAGAGTCCTACACCTACTGTGCATTTCTGTTGTGGTCAAGGTTTCTGCTATAAGAGCTAGCTGAATGACATTTCTAGACCTGATTTGCTTCATAGCCATACATGTTGCAATTTTATTATTATATATTTTTTTTACTTTATGAGAAGACCTGGTGAAGCAACAAACATAATGATAGAAGAAAGAAAATCACCTTTAATAACAAGCACTTTTAAGTGAGCATAACATGTGTGGAGCAAAATTCCTGACCGGGGTTTGAACCTGCACGATCCATACCTGCGGCTGTTCGGCTTTAATAATAAATAAATAATAATGACAGCAGCATTTGCTGAATAAGCAAGCAGCAGCTGTCTTCAATCAAGGAGCATGGTGCAGATCAGAGAGCAGGGTTCAGAGGTGACTCGACAGGTTTGCACACCCAGTGTGAGGATGCCAGGGGCACTAAGCTGTAATTACAGAGTGCTGAGCTGTGTGGCTTTCATACAGGTTAGAGGTCATGGGTAGACTGATAACTGTGTCAGTAGTACTGCTGTTTGTGCTGCTGTCACTGCAAGGGGGCTGATGTTCATTGGGCCGATGTTCATTGAGCCTTGGCAGGTAGGGATGAAAACACACAAAGTAAGTAGTGGAGAATGAATAGCTACATCCTGCTTTTTTCCATCCAGCTTGATGATGATCACATCAGCTAGAAGTTAACAACAGTCTATCAAAGAGCAGATGTGTACTCCAGCAATGTGAGAACAAAAGAACACACTAAAGTGTCTTATGTTGGTTTCTGGCTTCACATGTCCTTTAACATGTAAATAATCAGGTGTGAATCAATAAAGTGAATACTGACTGACTGGAGAACCTGCATGATTGCGGTGGGCTGGCGCCCTGCCCGGGGTTTGTTTCCTGCCTTGCACCCTGTGTTGGCTGGGATTGGCTCCAGCAGACTTCCGTGACCCTATAGTTAGGATATAGCGGGTTGGATAATGGATGGATGCATGGAACCTGAATGATACTCTCAAAAAGAAGCGTAGAATTGTAAATTAAGTTCTTATTGAAGAGCTCATGACATTGAGGACTCATATATCTTACCGAGTGATCACTAACGGGAGAGATCTAATTGTAACATGCTCAAGAAATCTTATGTAAGAAAGTAGTGGTCTCTATGTAAGTTACATGATCTCTTATTCTAACAGATTTAGAAAATGAGAAGGTCTACTTGGAACTTTACAGAAGGCCATTTGCTTAGTGCACTTGAGTGACCCGAGAGGAATATTGACAATAACAGCTAAGAGAAGGCAGGAAAATAGCTAATTAAAGCCTTTCAAATCCCAGGTTTGTACATCCGCTACACTGTTATATAGCAAGAGTTACTTTTCAGTGAGTTCCACCCTATAGGTTGTATTCCAGTGGTGCTATGCCATTAGGCCTGGTTCTTAGCAAATGCACAGCACTTGATTTTTTTTCCCCCCAAGGATTTCAAAGCATTTAATTTTATGTAATGACGTATAAATGATTTAAAATTGCTTTGCAAAGTGCATTACCATACTGTGCACTGTGAAAGTCACAATATAAAATTAAATATTTTTAATATTTTGGAATGTCCTTTAATGAGGTAAAATTTCAGACATACATTCCTGTATCTCATATCGTGGCCTTGACCTTAAGCACCTACTTCTATTTTTTTTTTTAGTAACAGGACTTACCTCTTACCAGGCCTGTAAAGTTGATTTTTAAAAAGACCCAAAGAGTGCCCAGTTAGCTGACCTAGACCATAATCCAGAACGGAGAACTTCTGTTTAGTATAATTAGCAAGACTTCTCATATATTTACCAAATAATGTTTTATGATTTTCATTGAATATTTCAGCCAGTACAAATGTGTACAATGTGAGAAATATGTACTGTATTCAAATATTCATGCAACTCAATATTTCAAAAATGAAACACGGTCACGGTACTGATGAGATAGAAATAAAAATGTGGATGTAATTGCAATAGGCCAAAGCAAAAAAGTGCCCAAACCTTTCTGCAGTTTTGGTTTCAAATGGAAAGATGCGAGTCAGAAACCTTTAAATAGACCATTTGCTTACATTGCTTCAAAAAGGTAGACATCAAATATGAGCAATTTGTGGACACAGTTAAAAAAAAAAAATACAATCGCCTCAATACTTAACTTAGTTGTTGCTCCCCGCTTGTTTTTTTTTTTTGCTGGTTTCGCCATCTGCATGCCACAGGTTTTTAAAATTCTGATTTTACTTTTGCAATGTTTGAGTTTTATAAGGAGTTACAACTTGTAGCCTTTTATTTATTTACAGGAAAACGTTTGCAGTGAAGTGTTTGTAAAAAGTTTATGCATATTCTATCGGCTATTTTTGGTAATGAAGTGTCTGAGCTGTTTAAAAAAATGAACACACCTCTAAGATGACTTGTTTACACTGCCGTGGGCCACAGTTTGGTATTCACTGTATTTCAAATTCCTACAAAAGCCACTTTGTTGAGAAAACCTGGCATAGTCAATTTTAACTTATGTTTCTTTGAAGAGTATAGAAAGTATGATCCAAGTAGCTGGCCTGTTTGGGCTCTCTTCAAAGTACTCTGCATATTCTAAGAAGAGTCTTCCAATTTTAGAACAAGCAAACACAAAAAAGAATTATAAAATCGGGTCATTGGCAGTAATTTTCTTTAAATATTAGGAAGAAAAGAAAGAACTGCTACAGATTTCTTCAGATTGCCGCCTCCTCCCCTTTTTTTCTCCTCCCACTAGTCTCCTACTGCTGTGTGTGCCTTCTACTAATATCTTCTAAGCTATTTATTTTTGAACCCTATTCTTGTTATTGTTGAGGATGCCTTTAACTTCTTTACATATTTCAACATTTTTTCAGGATTCAACAGAGATGTGACTCTCCTGTACGTATTGCCTCACACTGGCTTGAGTGAATAAGGTTGCATTTTGTCAGTGGTATCCTTTACTCTGAGCATGTAGAGATTGTGACATGTTTTTTGGATTTGTTTTTTTCTAGACTCATTTTTTTCTAGGTTTACTCACAGCTAATCAGTTGAGAAGGCAAACTATCTAACACTACATTTACTTATTCTCTTCAGACACTGTAAATAACGTGCATTGCCACGTTTATTGGCTGTATGTATTTTGAAAAAGCTTATGACACATTACATGACTTCTGGTTGGCGGGGATGTCAGACTTGGTAACTGTCGTTGCTGAAAAAAATCACAGGACATGTCTAAAAGACTGCATGACAACTTTCCAGCACAGTTTCACATTTCAAAGTATTATGAGCTTGCCTATTTTTTTTTTTTTTATTTCTGACAGCCAATAGCATGCTGCCTGATGGAGATGGTGCCCATGCAAAGACTTTATCCCTACAGCAAGTTTAGCCACAGTCTTGCCCCATTTTCCATTTTTTTTCTATTCTGCCATGGCACATAAAACATGCAACATTAGAAAGAGAAGTATCTCCTGTATTTGTTAAGACCAAAACATGCACATTCTTTGTTCCTTGTGGCTGTACTATGTGCACTGAACTTGCGGCTCCAAAAATGTACAACAAAATCAAACCTGTTTAAGGCTTCAGTTTTGCTTACCTGAAAAATCTCAGAACACAGTTTAACAATTAATGCCAAACCAAGCTTTAATGACTACTGCTATTTTCACAGTAAAGTGTCATTACAATGAGGTCATGCTGTGGGGCATCTGTTGGTGAAGAAAGATTCACGAATCTTGACTTTGCTGACGATGCTTCTATCTTCGTGGAGTCAATGGAGGCTCTGATTGGGGCGCTCGAAAGACTGAGCGATGAGTCTGAGTGTCTGGACTTGCGAGTGTCCTGGATAAAAACCAAGATCCAAACCTTTAATGACCTCTTAGGCACAGCCATCAGCAGTGTGTCAAATGAGCAGTTGCTCATGGAGTCCCGAATGAGGCACATTACCTGCATTGTGAGGGAGCGTCAATTACGGCATTACGGCCATGTGGCGCACTTCCCCGAGGTCCAGCTTGTAAGATCATCATTGTTGGGGACCCGAGTGACTGGACTAGGCCAAGTGGTCGCCCACGTAACACCTGGCTTTGGCAGATAGAGGGTCATTTCCAGAGGGTGGGACTGAACTGCGTGTCTGCCTGGGGGGTTGCCAACCGGGATCCCGAGTTGTTTCGTTGTGTACTGGGTGCGGCAACGCACTGTACCAGTGCATGCTCCCCAACTTGACTTACAAAGAAAAACAAAATCCATAAAACTGGCAACTGGGGCAAGTGTTAAACAGGAATGTGGACTACTTGAATGAGATGGTAACGAATTTTGGGGCCACATGAAGGCTGGTATGTTTTGAAGTATTCTGTCTGTTAAACATCAGAGTAATAACTAGTGAGTGTGAAAGTACTAGCACTTTGATTAGAAAAAACATTACAACTAAAATGCTTTAATACAAATGAAAAGTAATGAAGGCACAGCAAAACCCTTCAGCTTTGATAGATGCAGAGATACAAAGGAAGGCATGAAATTGCCAATGTTTCAGATAATCAAAAGCAGTTTTGGCTTCAGTTGAGATAATACACTGACACTTCAGGATGTGAACAGTCTGTGAGACTTTTTTCACTTAAAGTTAGAACAAATGCATACACACATACTGTATTGCATAATTAAAATTGTTTCCTTGAATGTTATCTTCCGTGTTATTAAGCAGGGTGTTACTTTTTTAGTAATAAGGCTATTAATCAGAGGGGGTCACTTATTTTGAAATGCTGATTAAAGTTTGTAATCCTATTTAAATGTCACTAACCATGTGCACAAGAAATCTTTTATTATGTCAATGAGGTAAGAATTCAGAATTTATGACAGCGTGTTCGATGAACTGTCAAAAAAAAAAAAAAACCCAGAGTTTTTATTTATTTTGCTGGGATAGGCTCTAGCTCCTCTTAAAAAGAGACAATTAAAGAAGGCACATAGGAAATGCATGGAGGAGTAGTAAGGATGTTTATTTCAAATGTGCTGTAGTTTAACTTTAATAAATACTGAAGAACCACATGATTTACATCCCAAGGTGACTTAGTATGCATTATAAGTCATCATGCTCACCACTTATTCTATTGATTTTTGTCTTTTTATATTGAGAGGACTTAGATTTTATTGTTGCAAAACTTTTACAGTTACTGAAGTGTTAGTAAATATGCTTTGCTTTTATATTAACACAGTCTATGAAATTAATGATCATTTTTGAGTTGTCTCAATCTGTGCATATTTTTGATACTTGGTGGATCTGTATTACTTTGTTAAGGCAATAAAGGAGTTTCAAAGTTTGGTGTTGACTACAGTTCACTTAATCAATAGGTTTTGACAACAGATTTCATAATATTCAGTGCCAAACATACAAAAAAGTTAGTAAATCCAAAACAGGAGCGAATACTATTTCAATGGAACTCATACAAGCAAAATAATTTGTTCATCTTACGTTTTCTTGTCAGTTAGAGAGATGGTTATGTACTATTATATACTAAAATGCTTTCAAGAGCAGGCAAATAATCAATTTAAAAAAGTTTATTTTCTTTTTAAAATGTTTTACACTCATTATCACAATATTGTTGTACTGTACTTACATGGGAGAGGCAGCATGTCTCCTTTGTACACAGAACTGTTTGCAGTAAAAAAAAAAAAAAAAAAAAAAAAAAAAAAAGCTTTCACTATAAAGAAAAAATAAAATAACCTTTTAACCGAAGGGGAGCTGGGGCCAAACCAGCACCTCCTGAAGATCAGGAAACAATGGACTACAAGCTTTTCTTTCAAACATCTTTCAATTTCAGTATATATTTACATATTAAAATTTAGAACAGCACTGTTTTACAAATCATTTTTAAACACATTCTTCCATTGACTTAAACATAAAAACAAAAAGCTTAAAAAAGTATCAATATATTCACATATATGTTAAAACAATATAATACATGAATTGTGAAACTCTACAGTTTATTCTTGTACAGCACAGCATGTGTATGAACTGCTGGCTATGAATACAGAAGGTTAGACAGACAGACATGTATGAATCACATTCTACAGCACACACCCCAAAGGCAGCCTCCTCCGAAAAATGAGCCATTTCGCATTTACTTTTTATGCCTCAAACTCCATCTTCCCAAAAGCAAACCCCTGAAAAACAATTTGTTACACACGGACTACCACCAAACACAATTGTGAAAACTCTGAAAAGAAGAGCTGTGTACATATCAGTTCAGAGAGTGGCTGGAGAAACATATTGCTTGGTATCTATTCCACTACAGTTAACAGTAGCAGATTTTTTTTTTTTGCTTTAAAAAGAGGAACAGCTGCCATGACAGGCTATCTTAGCTTAAAAGTGACTTGATTCAAGAATCAGACTATATATTGATTAATGAATGTGGCCATATAAATTAGTAAAACATATTATTACTTTTGGACATGTTATTTATAACTTCTGCTTTTTGGAGTAGTGCCACAAAATAGGCATCAATGCAAAATACTACCATTCCCTTTAAAGGGCTCTCCTGAACCAGAAATTCCAAACTCATATTTGTGGTGAGGGAAAAAAATAAGGTTAAAAAATGTACTTCTGAAAAAAGTATTTCTGATGAGTACTCCAGTTACAATTATATGGCAACTTTTATGTAAAACATATATTGCTTCAAATGTTATAGTTACCCAACATATCAACTCGTACATGTTATGCATGTGCATGAGTACAAGTCAAGAAGAGTGTGTAAAGACTTGGCCTGAAGTACACAACTTGGAAAGACCTTAAATCTGCTTTATGATCATTGATACCACTTTCCACTATGATTCTGAATTATTCCACCAAGAACTACCTTCTTCTTAAAAATTTGGATGCTATTTAAATGCTTATTTGTAAGATTTTAGGTCACTGCCTTCAAATTTAATGGTATTTTTTTTTCTTCTTCATTTTGGCTAGATACACCCTTAGAACTGTACTCCAGTGCCAAAAGCAAGCGTTTCCAATTTAAACAAGGCAATGCCAATATTTTCCAACTCTGGCATGAAAAGTAAATGGTCTACTGACTGAAGGTTGTGGAGATTATTGGTTGACAATGCCCTTAAGTATAACTAGATCATTAGCTTCTAGCTAGACTTCTAATTAACAAATATGACAACTTCAGCTCAACAAATATTCTAAGTTTGAAGAAAAACAGGACCAGCTATAAATAAACCCACATAAGCATCAAGCACACATGCACACAAGTCCTGTAGTGGCCTAAATATATGTATGATCATGAAAGATATATTTAGGTTTTATCTTCATTTATAAAAATAAAATAAAAAACAGAAAAGTAACTGGCTGAGATAGCACCCATTGCCAATTTTTGTGGCATTCCTATTTAACAGTTTAGATTTATATATACATACGCACACACCCACCTGAAACAGCTGTTTCTAGGCCGGAAATGACCAAGTAAGCTGCCAAGTTAGAAAATAAGGTGGACTGTATATATTTAGCCATTACATTTACATTATATCTTTAGATTTAACTTTTAATGTATATTGACTGATAAACATTGCTGTGTACTGCTGCAAAAAAATTACTTCCTGGTCTACAGAAGTTAAAAAAAAAAAAAAAAAGTTTTGTGAAAACTTTGATACCTTCAAAGACTACTAACTTAAACAGTGCCAAACAAATTGGATTTTTGGTCTATTTAAATTAGTAATGGCAACCTATTTCAATTCATACATATATACATATTTGCATACATACAAACACATACGCACAAACGTGCACACACACACATCCACTTCTAATCAATTCTGTGTGTGCATTCCACCCCTCTGGAAGTACAAAGGTAAAAGTTTGAAAATATAACTCTATTGTTAATCACAATGAGAACAGCACAGTTAGTGTCTGTCAATAGAAAAAATCATTTATGAGTTGATGTTTTCTTTGAAGATAAATTACTCAAACAACTGGTTCCTTCTTGAGCTTTTGTAATTTAGCTCCTTTGGAAATTAGACTGTTGAATCTTCAAATCCATTCCTTGCTGTTAAAAAAGGGACGAACGGTCCATGAATTTTGCTACAAGAGATTGCATTATGTTGTTGGTTTTCCCTCCCTTCAGCCAATGTGAAGTCATCTCACTAACAGATATCCAGTGCTGGAATACTCTCAGATTTCCTTTAGAAGAGGGAAAAGTGTCACAAGAATCCAGGCCTAAAGAGGTGGTTCCAGATAAATGTGCAGTACTTATGAATAACCATTCAAGAATTAGCAGCGTACAGCTGGTACTAATCCACATCAGGATCTTCCTTGGGACGGTAAACTGGCCCAAATTTCTGCATATATTTTTTTATATATTCCTTAGTCTTGTGCTTCACATTTTCATTACATTCCAGGTCCTCTGGGTTCTTGCAAGATTTTAGCTCCTTGTTCATTACTCCATGTGTCAGCTGTAAACACGAAATTAAAACAATTTTCACTGTATGCCAGGAGAATTTGAAGACCCTCAAAAGGTTAATTCGTTACACTTTAAACAAAAAGTTTATACATTATAAAAACTGGATAAATGACGGAACAGCCAAGTTAATAAAGAATTGTTAAGCATCACTAAATACACCGTTAACAACTGCAAATTCTACTGACCTTTTCACAAGTAAAAAATATTATATATATATATATATTTATTTATATTTCATGGTATAATATTTAATTTCCTCAGAACATCAACCACAAGGCAAGAACCAGCCATGCACAGGGTGGAAGTCCATTTAAGTTCCGTCACGCACAGTACACTTTCATTCTAATCAATTTAGAATGGGAAACAGAGAGTAGTTGCAAACTCCACACAAGTGTTTGATTCAAACAAAGGATGCTGGATTCATTAACCACTGTCCCACTGTGCTGTCTTATAATTACTTGATTGTTTATGCAAACTTACAGAGTATACAATTTACATATCCATATACTTCAGCTTCAGGGTCATGGAGGTGCAGTTTGTACATGTCTAGCATACATTGTTAAACACACTAAATAATTTTAAATGTTTTGTGACTGATGCAGCTGCAATATAGGCATTGACCGTTTACAACTTTGGAATTTTGCTGGTTGCCTCACTTTACTTTGAAAATTCACATATCAAAGTGTCAACCTAATATGACTTACCTTTGCAATTGTAGTTGTGATTTAGTTACTTCAAAGATAAATTAAAATTTCATGTGGTGTTTCTATTTTTTGTTTACCTTCTGTATATTTGAAGTCCTTAATCTCTTACTAAATAATTACTTAAGAAATCTCTCTATTAAATAATTACTTAAGAAATCTCTAATTCCTAGATTTTTTTTTGGTCATTTCATCAATATCTGACTAAATTAACACGAGATGGGCATTATCAATATAAAAGTAATGAAATACTGCTTTTCTCTCAACATAATCTCAAAAATATATCTTTTTGATTACTTTTTTTTTTACTCACCTTTCGGGCAAGATGCTTGAAGTCATCTGTGTTACAGATCCGACCGAGCTTGCAATCTGGTTTTCTATAGGGGTTTAGGCACTGGACAATGAACTGAGACATCTTTAAACAAGATAAATATTGAAGTTAAAGATTATTCATGAGGGAGTGTACAGTCAGGTCCGTAAGAATTTGGATGGTGATACAATCTTCATAATTTTTCTCTGTACATCACCACAGTGGATTTGAAATTAAGCATCATTATGTGATTGAAGAGTAGACTCTCCGCTTTAATTTAAGAGGCTTACCAAAAATATAGTATGAGCTTTTTAGAAAAGACAGACATGTTTACACATGGTCCCCCTTTTTACAGGGGCTTAAAAGTATTTGGACAATTGACTGACAAACTTCCACAACCTGGTAGGAGCAGTTCCCTCATTAAATTTCAATAACTATTAAACAGCCATCACTGTGAACTCTTAATATGAGGTCCAAAGAGCTGTCCGTGCAAGTGAAAACAGTCCAATCATTAGGCTGAGAAGACAAAACTAACTCCTTAAAGAGAGAGCAAAAATACAAGGAGTGGTCAAATCAACCCTTTGGTACATTCTTAAAAAGAAGGAAAACACTGGTGAACTCTGCAACACCAGAAGGCCTGGAAAACCATAGAAGATAACTGTGCTGGATGATTGCAGAATTCTGTTCTTGGTGAAGAAGACCCCTTTATAACATTTAGCCTTGGTGAAGAAGAACCCCTTCATAACATTTAGCCAAACCAAGAACACTCTCTGGGAGGTAGACCTATCATTTCCAAAGTATATAGTCAAGAGAAGACTTCATGAAAAGTAAAGACAGAGGATCACCACAAGTTGAAAACCACAGGTAAACCTCAAGCATAGGTAGGACAGATTAGACCAGTTCTGGAACAATTTTCCTTGGGCAAAGGAAACAAGATCAATGTATACCAGAATGTTGGAAAGAAAACAATATGGAAAAGAGAAGAAATAGCTCATGATCCAGAGAATATCACATATCATCTGTTAAACATGTTGAAGGCAGTGTTATGGCATGGGCATGCATGACTGCCAATGGAAGTGAGTCAGTAGTGTTTATTGATAATATGACTACTGACAGAAGTAGCAGGATTGATTCTGAGGTGTACATGACTATACTGTCTACTCAGATTCATCCAGATGTTGCAAAACAGATAGGATGATGCTTCATGGTACAGAAGGCCAATGAGACAAAACACTGTGAAAAAAGAGTTTAGAATATGTAGAATAGTTGTTTAAAAAAACTGTTGTACAAACATTGCTGTAGTTCATACAGTATTTTAACAGCTCAAAAAATAGGAGTCAGGTAACATTGGCATACTTGTCCTGAAACAGGAACAGCTTATTTATAGTTCTCCAATTCTGAAAGATAGATACCCATAATTGTGTTCCAAAATTTATTACAATTCAGGTCTATGCCAGTGCACTTTTTATGGTTAAACTGGCAGGCACATCTGCGTTCATATGTTCATATAAAAATATATTATGTATTTTACCTCTTTTCGAAATACTTCCTTGCTCTTCTTGGCTAATTCGCTGGAAGTATCTGCTTCTGCTGTCTTAGCTTTTGTAGAAAACTAGAAAAAAAGAGGAAAAACCAATTAATTAACTTTTTTTCTTAAAATCATTCCAATTGTAAGATTCATAGTTCAAAGAGAGAAAAAAATAAGCTCCAAGACATAATGAAAGGAAATTCTGACATAGGATATTTTAAAAATGTTGGACTTCACGTAAGCAATTTACTTCAGCCATCTGAGATCTCTAGGGGAATATATTTTTCTCCCTCACCAGCCCTAAAACCTCAACTTAAAAAAATAGCTTATGATACAGTTTTGCTTGCGCAAATACTGTTTGCATTTGGCAGATTTTTAAATAAAAACAGTAGCATAATAAAGAAACTCTTAGGTTAACAAGTGCTTATGAAAAAGAGATTATATGGAAACAATTCCATACAGCTTATACTTCACTTTTAAAATATTCACACAAATTTACAGTACTTTGCCTGGAAAATTCAGAGTCAGAGGGAACCTAAAACTACCATGCAATACTGAACAACAATACAGGAACCAGCCCCGGATGGGGAACTGGTCCACTTTTGGGCACTAATTTAGTTTCAAGGTATTACCTATAAAGAAAAGAAAAACACAAAATAGATTTTTGAGCAGACTCAGAATTATGATAATTTGAACATTGGAAATGCAACTTTTAGGCAGCAATTCATGTGAATATTTATTAAACAATCACAATTTTACAAAATAAACTATACTATTTGATGCAATTAGCCAGTGTAGGCTGAGGCAATGATTCTATCTGGTTTCATCAACTATGGGCTCCTGAAGAAAACTGACTTTTGCTGTGACTATAAGACACAATCCACACACTTCCAGGCAGAAATGTAAAGTTTCAAGGAACAGAAGGTAATTAACACAAAAACTGGCCACTGAAAAAAAGAAACTGCAGATTACTGCAAAGTATCCTCATGAAAGCAGCACATATAATGGAGTTCAAATAGCAGTGTTAAGTTCAAATATGCCTTAGTAGAGCTGTCAAGAAGAAGCAACTTCTGTGGACATATTACAAAATGAGGTCAAAAGCAATCGAAAGAAAACTTTGAAAGTCTTAATTCTTCTGAAGTAAATTTCTTTGGACTGATATAACAAAAAAAACTGTTTAGCCAAAGCCTCAAAATATATATTTTGATATTTGATTATTGAATTCGGAGTGCAGTCCTGGTTGAATTATCAAGCTGTTAACATTCACATTATATATTTTCAGTTAAACAAAATATATATATTACAATAAAAATATCCTGGGATGAGATGAGACTTTTTAGCCTGGGACGAGACGTGACTTTTTCAGAGAGATACTTTCACGTTCTGCTAGACGAGACTTAGTGCCAAGAGATTTAACCACGCCCGGGACTGGAAATAAAAGACAAAGAGTAGATGACAAAGTAGAACATCGTAAAGAATTCAAAAACGTTGGTGCGATACACATGCATAGCAGGTTAGAGATAATGAAAGTACAAAAATTCTAAAGTCTCAAAAAATTATAGTAAAGATTGCATTAGCGCAAACGGAAATTATTACTCGGTGAAATAACAGAACAGCGAAAAGAGATCGAATATATTGCTCGGATTTAAACTTTAAGTTGCAGACTTGTAGATCGTCTAATTCGTGTTGCCATCAGGGAAAAGTAGTGTTTCTTCTCAATGAAGAGACGTATCCACGAGAATTAAAAGATTTATTGTTTGGTGAAAGTGAAATCCACATGGGGTTTGGCGAGCAAAGCCACCTAGTATATATAAATACACTATATATCTATATCTATATCTATATATATATCTATATATATATATATATATATATATATATATATATATATATATATATTAGCAAAATACCCGCACTTTGCAGCGGCGAAGTACTGCCTTAAAATTTTTATTAACCAGAAAATTAAACCACACCTTGAACCTGTCCCAGTCATTCAATACATAAGACACACTGTTCCTCCGGATATCAAGAGTGAGCCTGATCTGGCCGTGCAATATGTAACAAAGAGATTGAAAAAGGCAGGTGCCATCTCCGGGCATGGAAACCATTTGGTAAGTGACAGTTCTTTGATCGATGGTGATCACCTCGATAGACATGTTAATGGCAGTACGGTTGGAATGATAAAGGAAATGGGTACCTGAACAATGTAAACTAAAATACCTAAACAATAACTATAATCGTAATAAATGAACAATATAACAGCGGAGAAGCCGTGGATTAAATAAAAAGGCTGTAGTTATCAGCAGGGAGACGTGAATCCCATGGTGAAGCAAGGAAGGGAATGTAGAGACCGGAGCGACGGACGGCCTTATATAGGCAGGCAGCCAACAATGTGGGAGGTGTTGGGATGGGGGACCCAACGCCACCTCACACGGTGACCGAGCTGCAGGCTATGGACGTATATTTGTACATAAGTAGGATTCAGTTAGCGTTGGGAACCCGCGTACCAAATTTCTTGAAGATGGGCCCATAAGTAACAAAGACCGTTGAAAAGTTCAATATGGCGGCCGACAGTGGCATCATACCACCAAAATCAGCACTAAATTTCAGCCTTCTACCTACACGGGAAGTTGGAGAATTAGTGACGTTGGAAAGTTTAATATGGCGGCTGACAGTGGCATCATACCACCGAAATAAGTACGTACATTGGTTTCGGTTAGCACAGGGAAGCCGCCTACCAAATTTCATGAAGATGGGGCCATGAATAAGAAAGTTCAATATGGCGAACGCTGTCAACCGTTATAACCGTTACGCATAGAATTCTGAAATGAAACCTGCTTAACTTTTGTAAGTAAGCTGTAAGGAATGAGCCTGCGAAATTTCAGCCTTCTACCTACATGGGAAGTTGGAGAATTAGTGACGTTGGAAAGTTCAATATGGCAGCTGACAGTGGCGTCATACCACCGAAATAGTAAGTGCGTACATTGGTTTTGGTTAGCGCAGGGAAGCCGCCTACCAAATTTCGTGAAGATGGGGCCATGAATAAGAAAGTTCAACATGGCGGACATTGTTGACCGTCACGCGTAGAATTTCCAAATGAAACCTGCTTAACTTTTGTAAGTAAGCTGTAAGGAATGACTCTGCCAAATTTCAGCCTTCTACCTACACGGGAAGTTGGAGAATTAGTGATGTTTGGAAAATTCAATATGGCGGCCGACAGTGGCGTCATACCACCGAAATAAGTACGTACATCGGTTTTGGTTAGCGCAGGGAAGCCACCTACCAAATTTCGTGAAGATGGGGTCAGCCTTCTACCTACACGGGAAGTTAGAAAATTAGTGACGTTGGAAAGTTCAATATGGCGGCCGACAGTGGCGTCATACCATCGAAGTAAGTACATACATCAGTTTCGGTTAGCGCAGGGAAGCCGCCTACCAAATTTCGTGAAGATGGTGCCATAAATAAGAAAGTTCAACATGGCGGACGTTGTCGACCGTTATGTGTAGAATTTCGAAATGAAACCTGCTTAACTTTTGTAAGTGAGCTGTAAGGAATAAGCCTGCCAAATTTCAGCCTTCTACCTACACGGGAAGTTGGAGAATTAGTGATGAGTGAGTCAGTCAGTCAGTGAGGGCTTTGCCTTTTATTAGTACAGAGTGTGTATATATATATATATATATATATATATACATATACACAGTGGTGTGAAAAACTATTTGCTCCGTTCCTGATTTCTTATTCTTTTGCATGTTTGTCACACAAAATGTTTCTGATCATCAAACACATTTAACCATTAGTCAAATATAACACAAGTAAACACAAAATGCAGTTTTTAAATGATGGTTTTTATTATTTAGGGAGAAAAAAAAATCCAAACCTACATGGCCCTGTGTGAAAAAGTAATTGCCCCCTGAACCTAATAACTGGTTGGGCCACCCTTAGCAGCAATAACTGCAATCAAGCGTTTGCGATAACTTGCAATGAGTCTTTTACAGCGCTCTGGAGGAATTTTGGCCCACTCATCTTTGCAGAATTGTTGTAATTCAGCTTTATTTGAGGGTTTTCTAGCATGAACCGCCTTTTTAAGGTCATGCCATAGCATCTCAATTGGATTCAGGTCAGGACTTTGACTAGGCCACTCCAAAGTCTTCATTTTGTTTTTCTTCAGCCATTCAGAGGTGGATTTGCTGGTGTGTTTTGGGTCATTGTCCTGTTGCAGCACCCAAGATCGCTTCAGCTTGAGTTGACGAACAGATGGCCGGACATTCTCCTTCAGGATTTTTTGGTAGACAGTAGAATTCATGGTTCCATCTATCACAGCAAGCCTTCCAGGTCCTGAAGCAGCAAAACAACCCCAGACCATCACACTACCACCACCATATTTTACTGTTGGTATGATGTTCTTTTTCTGAAATGCTGTGTTCCTTTTACGCCAGATGTAACGGGACATTTGCCTTCCAAAAAGTTCAACTTTTGTCTCATCAGTCCACAAGGTATTTTCCCAAAAGTCTTGGCAATCATTGAGATGTTTCTTAGCAAAATTGAGACGAGCCCTAATGTTCTTTTTGCTTAACAGTGGTTTGCGTCTTGGAAATCTGCCATGCAGGCCGTTTTTGCCCAGTCTCTTTCTTATGGTGGAGTCGTGAACACTGACCTTAATTGAGGCAAGTGAGGCCTGCAGTTCTTTAGACGTTGTCCTGGGGTCTTTTGTGACCTCTCGGATGAGTCGTCTCTGCGCTCTTGGGGTAATTTTGGTCGGCCGGCCACTCCTGGGAAGGTTCACCACTGTTCCATGTTTTTGCCATTTGTGGATAATGGCTCTCACTGTGGTTCGCTGGAGTCCCAAAGCTTTAGAAATGGCTTTATAACCTTTACCAGACTGATAGATCTCAATTACTTCTGTTCTCATTTGTTCCTGAATTTCTTTGGATCTTGGCATGATGTCTAGCTTTTGAGGTGCTTTTGGTCTACTTCTCTGTGTCAGGCAGCTCCTATTTAAGTGATTTCTTGATTGAAACAGATGTGGCAGTAATCAGGCCTGGGGGTGGCTACGGAAATTGAACTCAGGTGTGATACACCACAGTTAGGTTATTTTTTAACAAGGGGGCAATTACTTTTTCACACAGGGCCATGTAGGTTTGGATTTTTTTTCTCCCTAAATAATAAAAACCATCATTTAAAAATGATGAGAGAGAGAGAGAGAGAGAGAAAGGTTTCCATGTCTGTGCAATAATTTAAACTCCAAGTAAATAAAAAAAAATAAGCTTAAAAAAGATGTGCATAACATTTACACCAAAAAAAATTACAAAAGACTTTTTCTTCAGGTGGAGAGAATATAACTTGTATGTAAAAATTCAGTAATCAACTTTAAGCTTCAATTTGAAAGCTATAAACAGGGCATATTGTATAAATGCCATTGTATGTATTATGAAATTAATTATTTATATTCTTGGTCCTCCAGTTTTTCTTCCACATAAGTTTAACTGGTAATTTTACATTAGGCTTGTATGATTCAGTTTTAGGATATAGCAGGTTGGATAATGGATGGATGGATGATTGAGTTTAGATATTTTTATATGTCTGAAATGGACTGCTATCGCAACCATATTTGTTTCCTTCCTTGTTGCTGATGCTTCCGGGACAGACTGTGGGCTGACCATGGTCCTGAATTATATTAAACAGGTTCAAAAAAAAGATTGGGCGTAACATGCAATAATGCAGATACATTGACAATGTATTCATCAACAGTGAGTTAGTACAAATGTATGTCATTTGTCAGAAACAGGTTACTGAAATGGCCTGCCTTTTCATGGCCTAAAATATTGTTACTATTCATATAAATATTTTTGAAAGGGAGCCCAGATACTGGGGCTTGTTTTTACTTTTACAATTTATGTGTAAAAGAAACTGTTTTTGAACCCATTTTCAAGTTCATGATGTTGCTGTTAAGCCTGTGAAGTAATAATAACTATGTAGACTGTACTACTATTTTGATTTTTTCTAATATGTAATATAGCATTAAAATATTAATAATGAACCATTATGTTTACAAACAAATAACCATATCACTAGCAAGTCATGGTATTTAAAAAAATTCTGCTGTAGTCTTTTTCCTTTAAACAAAGTGCTCAAGTACTGGGAGGTCATAACTACTTTACATACTTTAAAAGGCACATTTACATTATGAATCAAGTTCATAATACTTGATTAGATTCAAAATATTAACGTTAGTTACTTTAGGACTGTCATGATAAAACACAGTTGCATGTAAACACAATGTGCCTGTTGCTGAAAGTTTTCTTTAGACATTTGTATCTACTGAAAGAAGACTTGATACATGTGTAGTTTTTTTTCCTGACTATTTTTGGGATTCCTTTATAGTCAACAAACAAGGTAAGGTCCAAAAAAGTATAAAACGGAATAAGTGGGTTATCAGTCTGAATTTTTTAATATAGCACCTTTTATAGTGAGCACCATTGCACAGAGCTGTAAAATATCTAGGAAAAAACAATACAAAATTAAACAAGACTTGGGCAGTGATGGATAAGATGATACATGTACCCAATACTTTATTTGCTCTTTTTGAGCTGCAGGGAAGCCAGAATTTCAGACTGTGACACATCTTTGCTGTTTATGTTCAAATTTACTGATATCCATAGCTTAGACATGTCAGTAGCACATGGCTTCATTATTAGTAAATGTTTATAGTTATTTAGTATGTTTAATTTTAACCAAATCTTTACTTTTACCAAATATTATCCTACCCTGTATTCACTACAGTATAATACAAGTTTAAATACAAGAATTGTGATTATGGTGGTCAAAGTAGACTTTGTGTTTATAATTAAAGGCACTAGCAGAAAGAATGCTGCTTGCTTTACCCATCATATCCACTGTCCCAATAAACACTACTACTAAACAACATCTTAGTTTGTCTCGAGCAAAAGTGCCAGACCAGATTAAACTCGGTGGACAACAAGAAAACAAACACTGCCCTCTTCACTGATGTCAACTGTTTGCTTCTAGGGTTTGAATCCAACATCTCTTAAGGCAGACAGAACCACCCTACACAAGCAAGCTATCATAGCATACACTTTTAACATGGGAACATGGGGTGGGAACCTTAAATATACAGATGAGCCTCAAAATTAAAAAGCAGAAATATGTTTTCTCAATATGGTTCACAAGCCAATCTGGCACATCAAATATAGGACACTTAAATGGATTTATGCCATGGGTGATGTATAATTAAATTTACAACTTTAAGTGGTAGTTTAGAAGATACAGTGAATGGCCAAACATTTAAAAATACTAAAAATGGAAAGCATTGACCTTAAAGGTTAGTTGATATGTAATATGCATAATGGATGATTAAACATTAAAGAAAGCCATCTATATTATTAGCTAGCAAATGTTTCAGAGAACATGTATGTAATGTGTACAATCCATTTCCATCAGAGGTGTAATCTAATGTAGTAATGAAAATGATCTAAGGTATTGTTGGAGGTGGCACTAAACTGTAAGGTGCAAACTGTTGATCTTAACATTGAATCAAATCTAAGTTAATAAATTCTAATAAATACTCTGTCAGTTTACAGATTCCAGTCAACCTAGTTGGTATGTCTTTAGAAAACCAGAGAAAAAACAAACAGATGCATGGGCAGTGTAAATATTTTGCAAAGAAAATGGACAGGTTTCTTAGAGGTGTGAGCCAGTAGTATTACCCTTCATGTTACTTCATTACTTTACATTCAAGAAAGACAATAAGACCACTAAAACAGAGAACACCACAATCTCTTTCTGAAAGTAAACCAAGAAAAGTGATTTCTAGTGCCTTCACATAATTACAGTGTCTGGTTCCATTGTAAACATTTGCAATATTACAAACAGTTCATTCAAATATTATTCAGACACTTTCACTTTGTATGTTGCAGATTTTTGCTAAAATTATTGAAATTCCTTTTTTACCTCATTAAACAAAACTCAGTTCCCTAGAATATAAACGCCAAATAACACTGAATTATCACATTGACACAAGTAATAAGACCCTTTATTTACTATTCAGTTGAAGCTTTTGGAAGTGAATATGACAAAAAAGGGTATGGGTATGCTTTCAGCTGTCCAAAATTAGCTATGTGGTAGTATATATTTGGCAGTGGTACTCATTAAATTCTCATTATGGTCAGCTAATGTATTTCTCAAACTATGATTCTGGCAAGTTTTTTTTTTTTTTCCCACAAAAATGCATGCGGCATATAAATCCGTCTAGAGTAGAACATGTGTATATTGCAGATTGGTCAGCAACGTGAAATGTGAAAAAATCGAGTATGCATTGTGAAAGTTATGTGCATGGCTGCTACAACTCTGTATTGTCACTCTGGGCTCACAAAGAATCATGGCACACTGGGGGAAAAAAGGTCTAAGCCAACAAACATGGGAAATTTGCTGCTAAAAATGTTTTGGAGAATTTCAACGATCAACAATGCTAACAACGTTAGGAAAGAAATAAATTTCAGTCAGTAGTGATTAAGTTACACAAACCACTTGTACTAATCTGTATTAGGTTTGTTTAATTTTCCTTTATAATTACTTTATGGTTTTTTAAAAGGCAAATCTAGCCTTTAAAAATAAGGAGGGACCTACACTAGGCTGCAATATATCATTCAAACTCTGTATTCTTTATAGTATACGTCTTATAGTGTAACATACTGTCTCTCTGGCATGATGATCATCTTCTTCTGATTTTGGAGGAGCTTCGTAAACTCTGCATTTCAGTGGCGACACTCTCTAAGGTGCACAGACCAGGGACTGGCCAGATCTCTGTAGGTGTGTACACCTTTTATTGGTCTGGTTGCTCTGATGGCTGTCATACTCGGGGAGTTGCTGTGGCAGATCGGCTCCTTCCGATGGTGTCTGATGTCGTTCCTTTCAACAAGCGTATTATGAGACTCAGATTAAGGTACTCTCTGGGTGCTTTGCTTATTGTCTCAGTGTATGCTCCTACCGCAGTGAGTGATGTCTCAGTAAGGGAGACATTTTATCTGAAACTTTGCTTGGTGGTAGATGGGTGTACACGAGGTTACACTCCTCTGGTCATGGGTGACTTCAATGCGACCACTGGCACTGATAGGGCTGACAGTGAGGATTGTGTTAGACCCCATGGGTGTGGCGACCATGGTAAAAGTGGCTCCATGTTCCTTGACTTTGCAAAAGGTCAGGGACTATGGATTGCTGGATCCTGGTTCCAGCACCCTGAGCTGCATTGTTAGACTTGGTACTCCAATACTGGTAGCACGGAGGAGACAGATCACATCCTAGTGGGCAGATGCTGGAGGCTCTTACAGAACTGCATCACATCCTAGTGGGCAGATGCTGGAGGCTCTTACAGAACTGCAGGGTCTACGTAAGTGCCCATTTTGTGAATATTAATCACGGACTTGTTGTTGCTACACTGAAGATACAGCTTAGGTCCAGTAGGCAACCACCTACGAGGAAAATAAGGTTGGACCTAGCCAGACTTCAAGATCACGCTGTTTCTAATGAGTTTGCACACAGTTTGCATAAGGACCTTACAGAATTGGGTGCGACTGCTTATCCTAATGTAATGTGGGAGACCTTCCATGACAAGACCCTGAAGGTTGCTAAGGGCTGTGGTGGTGTTACCATTGTTCCTAGAAGGAGGTGTTTCATCTCCCAGGGCACCTTGGATATCATTGAGAGGAGTCGCAGTGCACAGGTTCATGGCAACTCTTATCTGTACAGGGAACTGAGAGGGACGGCTCTGAGGACATATAAGGAGTCATTTGTTAGAGGACTCTGTGAGCAAGTGACACACCATCTATGGTAAAGTGACACTTGTCCTGCTTACAAAGGAATCAAAGCATTACAAACATCCAAATCTGCTCCTCAGAGAGTCGCAGTCAGCGCGGTTGATGGAGTGGTCCTTACACATGACACTGCAGTTGTGAGCCATTGGGCTGGCTACTTTGACCATCTGTTTAAAGCCAATCCTCCTTCTAGGACATTGGATATCTCTGGGTCCCCGGTTCTTGAGGCTGATCTTTCAATTAGCTGTGAACCACCCAATCTCACTGAGATTGCACAGGTGGTGTACCAGCAGATGATAGGGAAGGCTGCAGGGATCTCTGATATCTGGGGTGAACTTCTCAAGGCTGGTGGTAGGGCTATCCTCTGGCATGGAATCTTGGCTTCCATTTGTGAGACTGGCATCATTCCAACCGATTGGAAAATGGGACTTCTTGTCCCTGTCTGGAAAAGGAAAGGGTGATCGCCTGGATTGCAGCAACAACACGGGGATAACACCACTCTCGGTACCAAGTAGGGTCCTTGCTAAGGTTCTCTGATCACTTGCTCACCCTACCAGCAACCACAGCAGTCTGGCTTTACGCCTAAGAAGTCTAACATCCATTTCATCTTTGCACTGAGGATTCTCATGGGGTACAAAAGTGAATATTGGCAGAGTTTCTTTGCAGCCTATATCGATTTTTGTAACGTGTTCAACTCAGTCGATCAAGCTGCCCTGTGGGACATCTGAGACTTGTGGGTTCTCCTCAAAGTTGCTGGATATCATGGCTGGCCTGTACACAGGTACTGTGAGTGCAGTGCTGAGTGGAGGCAGAACCTCCATGCTTATCCCCAGTTGATTTTGGGGTTTGTCAGGGGTGTGTTCTTGCTCCTACTCTGTTCAATATTTGCATGGACTGGGTGTTGGGTGAGTTTGTGGGGTCCAGCGGCTGTGGGGCATCTGTTGGTAAAGATGATCTTGACTTTGCTGACAATGCTGTTATCTTCGTGGAGCCAATGGAGGCTCTGATCGGAACTCTCAAAAGACTGAAAGGGAAGTCTTGAGTGTCAGCGCTTGTGAGTGTCCTGGATAAAGACCAAGATCGAGACCTTTAATGACCTCTTTGGCACAGCCATCAGCAGTGTGTCTGTCTGTGGAGAGAGTGTCAGCCTTGCTGTGAGGTTTACTTACCTCGGCAGCAACATTGATGTGTCTGGTGACTCTTCCTGTGAATTAGACGGATTGGAAGAGCATGGGTGGCCATGAGGTCACTGGAAAGTGGTGTGTGGCACTCCTGCTATCTGTGCAGGAGGACAAAGGTCCAAGTCTTTAGAGTCCTGTGCTTCCCGTTTTGCTAAATGGTTGCGGGACATGTGCGCTATCCAGTGACCTGAGATGAAGGCTTGACTCCTATGGTACTGTTTCTCTTCAGAAAATTATTGGGTACTGCTGGTTTGACTTTTTGTGGAGTCCCGAATGAGGCAGATTACCTGCATTGCGAGGGAACGTTGATTATGGCACAATGGCCATGTGGCGTGATTCCCAGAGGGTGATCCGGCTCACAGGATCCTCATTTTTGAGGACCAGGCCAAGGGGACACCCACATAACACCTGGCTGTGGCAGATAGATGGTCATTCCCAGAGATTGGGACTGGGCCACATGTTTGCCTGGGGGTTTGCCAACCAGGATCCTGGGCTGTTTCGTTGCATGGTAGGTGCAGCAACGTGCAGTAACAGTACATGCTCGACAACCTGACCTAAACGGTGGCACCAGTGTATAAAAATGTTCAATTACGTCACTCTATTACAGCAAAGAGTTATTTGCAACTTCCCATGAAAAGGTTGTCATTTCAAATGCAGCTCAGTTTTTGCATTGAGTTTTGCATTATTGGGACAAATGGAAATATACTTTTAAGACAGTGAAACAGACTACAGAACATATTACGCATTAAAAACTGCCATTTTAGAATGCACTGTGATAAATGATATTTTTTACTGCTTTGAATGATATAGTGAACGAAAATAATGGTGGAACTGATTTAAAATAATTGCTTAATCTCTATCTGTGCTACTCAGCACTCAAAAATTGCAAGTATTTTAAAAAAGAAATACTACAGAAAAATGAAAACCACATTCATATGTGTATTGTATTAATAAAGCTCTCATATATTGTTACCTTTTTATTTCTCTCTCACATAGTCCAATTCCTCATTAGATATTTTATAATACCTCTGCTTATCAGTAAACGTCCCAATCCACCCAATCCTAAAACACCCTTTTAATATGTGACATGTGTATTTGTTGTCATTCTGATTTCTAACAAATGTTCTCTTCAATGATGTTTTATGCTTAAACCTATTTGTAGTTTCAGACCAGCCAACTGTAAAAGTCTTCCAATTCCACTGTTATGATTAAGTAGTTGCAAGTAATATTAATTTATCAATTTTATTTATTTATTGAACCTTTAAATTTAGAATCACAGATTAGTTTTCTGTACTATTTGAACACAAACAAAATGTCAATAGTCAAGACAAAATGACACTAGATGTCAGGCTACACACCCTGCTAGCTTGCAAGATGTAATATGTTGTATTTTCTAATAATTCTTTAGACTTTATTTTCTACTGAAGAAAAGTTCTGCTGAAGCTTAGTGTGTGGGTGAAGGGCACTGTTTTTCCACCTTTAGTACAGGGGTGGGTATGGGCCACTGCCCACACAGGATACAGAGGAGAAATTTGGGAGTTAGCATTAACTACTGTATGGACAGGACACATGCAGGGATTGGAGGGGGGCACAACCCAGTCAGGAAGGAGGAGGTTATAACATCAGAACTTTCTGATCTGGGCTCTTTAGAAGCAACAGGAATCTGTGTTCTGGTCACAGTAAAGGGCACCTGACACTAGGAGATAGCTGTCTGACTCCTAAGGTTTTTTCAACAACCTGTAAGTACTTTCCAGCTAGATGGCCTGTACCTCAGAAGTCTTTCAGGGTCTAGGGTCACTCATTAAATAAACCTCTGAACCCTCAGCTGATGACGATTCATCTGGCAAGGAGGAGAAAGGAATAAACAAGAGTTAGGAATTAAATTTTATGTATAGGTTGGCCTAAGAGGGGCATAGTTTTGTTGTTTCTTGTTTGTATGTTACCCTTTATCTTTAGATTATATTATACCCTCCATAAAACCCTCCGATTTAATTAATAAACTCCTGTTTTTTTTAACTTTGGTTTGTCTGGGCATCATTCTGAGTTGCATAGCATGTCTCACCAGTTATATTAAGTATTCATGGTATTAGGTTCAAACTACAAATCTCCTTTACATATTAAAATGTTACTACTAGACTGAATAATATTTTTTGGTTTATTAAACAGTCTTTATTTTTATTTTATGTTTATTTGTGGTTACCTTTATTTTGTTCACAGTGCTGCAGTGCTATTTTGTTTTTAGTGTATTTCTGTAGCTGTCACCATATACTGATGGTTGTTGCTGGTTACAATACCTATTGTCAGTCATATGGTATAGTGTCTGCGTAACAACTGATGTCACAGCATGAAAACTATTCATGATAGTTGTGCCCAGCAAATGAAACTGACAAGCTAATTTGCAAAAATCTTAATAGATTTCCTTTTTATAACCACACTAATGATTAGGGGACTCTTTCAAATTTTCTTTTGACTTTGAATTTTGAACTTCATTTTGTTTTTGTCACTGGCTTAAATGTCATTCTCACTACGACCTTAACTGTAACTCCTGATGATTCTCAGTGAAATCCTTAACGACTCCCCTTTGATAATCAAACATACTGTTTTTTTGGACAAGCCAGTTCCAAAATTGGTTACAATGGCCAATTCTCAATGATCAACACAACCTAAACAGAAGAACCTGATATACAATATTTACTGAAGTGATGTTAAATTATTTAAATTCTAAAGCAACTTTAACTTATGAGCTTATTTCACATCAGAAAGCTCACAATAGCCACAGGGATCAAACCATGCTGTGACTGTACCTTGTAAGCATTAGGCGTTCCATCTAAGCTCCCATCTTGAGATAATGACAGATCCTGAAAAATGCACACAAGTATTACATACAAAACGCCTCTATCCCACAAGATAACACAGGTATATGGATTCTAGGACTTGCATACAATTAGATACACGGTAGTATGAAATAATCAATGTGAAATGAAAGTTACATTTGCAGTTGTCAGTTAAATGAGCAGTAAAATGAAAGCCAAATGTTATGATGAGCATTCACAAACTGGAGTGGGAAACCTGGTAGGTGTAGGCAAAATATTTCCAACCATGCATTTTTTTGTAAAAATAAGTGCGTTAAGAACAGAAAAATGAGAACAGTTGCTGGAAAATGTATTCTAGTGATGCTCACAACATGACAAATGAGTTGCAAAATGATCTTTAGTCTTTTTACCTTAGTTGGATTCTCGTCATATGTGGGAGTTCCCAAATCCATTTCAGCTTCATGATCAGCATTTGAGTCATCATTTCCTCCTTCCCAGCATGGGGGGTCCCACTGTGTTTGCCTGAGAGGAATACGACCCATTAGACATGTGTGCAGATTTGCAGCAATAATATATATTAAATACCATGTAATCCAACCTACTGTACATTAATCCTTAGATTCAACTTTTATTGTGGAATACTTAAACCACATAAAAAACAATTATTTACTGTCTTCATATGGAAAATTAAGTTACTAAGCAGCCACCAAAACAATGAACAGTCAAAGCAATCTGAATTGCATTTACTGTTAGCTGTAACTGAAAATTCATTATTTGTCATGCTCCACTAGAGATCATGTCCTTAAAAGACTCTCCTACATAATTGCAAATGTTGTACTTTCTAAATGCTGTATATGTATTTAGTAAGAAAAAGGCAAACAAGACTTTTGACTTGCTTCTAAAATCCTTTATATATTAACTGTACATAATAATACAAACTGTTGAATCCTCAATTTATCAAAGATCTATCCACATTATAAACAGGTTCTAAATAGCCAACTTTTGTATCACTAGTATTTTGTACACTTTATGCAAAGTGGTTTATAAACAGATGGATGTTTTAGTAAATTACTGCTCCTACTTGACAGCCTTATACTCAGCTTGACAGCCACTAAGCCCTCACTGCATCTAAAAAATAAAAATAAAAATAATCTTGTATTATATGAGAATTTCTAGAATGTTGATGATTCCCAAATGATAGTAAATATAAACTCATCTATTTTCAGAAGTTACTTTTTCTCTTGGCGGGTTCTCTTCCTGGGTCCTCCCTGCGTGGAGTTTGCATGTTCTTCCCGTGTCTGCGTGGGTTTCCTCTGGGTGCTCCAGATTCCTCCCACAGTCCAAACACATGCGGGCTAGGTGCACTGGCGATCCTCAATTGTCCCTAGTGTGTGCCTGGTGTGTGTGTGCCCTGCGGTGGGCTGGCGCCCTGCCCGGGGTTTGTTCCTGCCTTGCGCCCTGTGATGGGACTCCCGTGACCCTGTGTTAGGATATGGTGGGTTGGAGAATGACTGACTGATGACCTGTTCTCTTCCAGGTTGTCAGAGAGCTATAAGCTGTCTTAGAGGCAATGGATACACACAAGGAACCAAACCTCAGATTTAAGTACATTACAGAGAATGAAAACATACCCACAGTTACTCAGGTTAGGCCAGTTTGAAGTTACTAATCAGTAAGGGAGAATGTGTCTAGACTGGGGGTTGGGGGACAGAGTCCCCAAAAACACTAATGCTTTTCTTTACTTTCTCCATTTAGCAGGACATTCAGAAAATATTGTTTTGTGGGTTATAAGCCATAAAAATTATGGAACTACTACAGTATTGAAAAAAAAATTACAGTGCTCAAAACAATACATTAATCCAGAAGAGGTCAAATAACCTTGTAAATGAGTTCAAAATCTTAAAATGAAAATATTATCCTATATGTAAATGCAAGACAGCTGTTAAACATTGGTGTTTGCAAATTAGAGTTAAAAATTTTTTTAACTTACTTCAAACAAATACTTAGTAGGCAACAGATGGAATATTCTCATTCTTACATAACAGCAACAAAGCTTAAAACTAAAATGAAAACAATTCATTTGCACCAATCAAAATACAGGAAATTAAACATTATAATTTATAATACATACTGATGAAAAAGGTGCAAAGAAAGCTTGTTTTATTCCAGAGAATAGAATTCTATTAGTTCTATTCTAGAGAATGAACCAGTCTAATACTTTTCCATTATGTTTCAAGAGATTTTGGGGTCTTGTGACCACTACATATAGTAATTAGCACTTTGAATTTCCTGTGTCACTGCAACAAATATCAAGAGTGTTTGTTGTGGGATAAAAAAGTACTATGCAAGGCTCATTAAAGTTGAAGATTTAAGTGTATATACCAATAAATGTCTCTGCTTTACGAGCTAATCTTAAACTCATGCTGATGCATAATAAACCAGTGCACTACACTTCATTTCTTAAGGTGGAGGTACTGTGCATACAGGCACTGTAGCCCACTTAAAAAATATCAAAACGTTAGTTAATCAACAAGATGTTCACATCACTCCTATTACACTAAGACATTGAAGATTACCATGGTCTTCATATACAAGTAGCAACAGAGTTGTAAAATATAAAGCTCATGAAGTTTTTGGAAAGTTAGTAACAACCTTTTTCCTATGAGATTGTATACCGTGTTTTAAAAATCACTATGCCTTGACAGCCAATTCATATTGACTCCTCTTACTACATTGATTTCCTGCCTATATAAAATAATTTGACTGTTCATTTAAAGATGACATTGTCAGACCATTTTCCAGGACTTTTTCTTCTTATCCACGGTAATGGCTCTTAATGTGATTGTTTAGGGGTGGATTAGATTCATAAGAACATAATTAAATTTTTGACAAGAGGAGGTCATTCAAACTGACACAGCTTGCAAATCCCTGCAAACCTAATATTTGCAAAATATCATCAACTCATGATCTGAAGGGATTCAAAATAATAGAAATGAAAGACTTGTTAACATTTGATGAAAATTTGCCCTGAACCTGCTTCAATCAGAACTCCTTAGTTCTAAATGATGAATTCATTTCAAATTAACATCTAGAATTCATTCTGATTATTCCATTTGTAAACACGGCTGTCATGTCACCTTATTATCCTGCTTTGCTTAAAAGGAAAATATTCAGCTACTTCAGTCTTTTCTCAGAGATTGCATTCAGCAATTCCAAAAAAAGTTTGATTGTTCTTCTTAGTATTTTTTCTGGCATTAATGAATTGTATTTTGTCAGACAGAGAACAACACTGCATAAAATAGTTCATGATTTGGCCTCAACAGTTTATTGCCAATCTACACAATATATTCCCCTGACATATGAGGAGTGATTAAAACATTTTGAACCTGAACATAAACGTGATGTTGTAGCAGTGGTCAAAGATTAACTCCTTTGTATTAAAATATGTAAAATCTTTTCATTTGTATTTTATAGCGTGTTTTGTTTCAGAATCAAGCCAACACGAATTGAAACAACCACAAAATCAGGTTTGGCGCTATCACTGAATTTCTACGGTAGAGAAAAATTACGACTTTCAAAATTAATTCTTGCCTAGTCAACAAATACCAGGACGAGTCGCCTTCATACACCACTGTGAAAAAAAAAAGGCTCCAGAATTGCTCCAAGGCAGGAGCTTTCTCAAAGATGGGCCAAGGTTGGGCTGGGCTTCAGCATTGATAACAGAAAAAAATTTTGGTGCAAATCTAATGGAGCAGTGAAGAGTGAAGATGCGTGAGACAGACATTATAGGAATTAGTTATGGGTCTTACGGGTCAGCTGAATCCATTCTTCATGAATAAAAAAACGGGAACAAGGTCTGTGCAAGTTGGGTGCCCAGAATGTTGACTCCAGAAATGAGGCATCGCTGCATCCAGTGTTCCAAGGAGAATCTTGAGCTAATGAATTCGGACAGGGAGAAATTTAAGAAGTGTTTCGTAACTGTGGATGAAACTTGGATACATCACTATAATCCAGAGTCCAATAACAATGGAAATAATGGTAAAAACATAGTGATTTACCAAAAACGAAGAGACTTAAAAGTGTGGGCCAGTGCCAGTAAGATCATCTGCACAAATTTTGAGGGTGTAGTCCACACTGATTATGTGTGCCAAAAACAGCACATTACTGGTCAATATTACACTGAATTTCTCTGATGTTTGTGGAAGTCAATCAGGGAAAAGCAATAAGGAAAACCACTGATCCATCTCTCTTCTGCTTCATGACAACGTTCATGGACACAGTGCCTTTTCCATTAGAAGAACAAAGGCAGCCCTGTTAAACTAACGGATTGGAAAAGAATACACACCCACCTATACTCCAGACCAGGTATGGTGTGAATAACATGTTTCTTAATGTATTACATGAAAACGTAGATGCTACAGAAAAGTGCTTACACGAGCTTTATCAACCTTATGACAAGTGTATTAGTGATTATCGGGATTATGGTAAAAATTAACAATGGTTTGGTTTTAGTTGTGTTTTTCTTAATAGTTCAGGCTCAAAACATTTTGATCATCCCTCTTACAAAGGTATGTTACCTCATAAACCATTTTATTACGTTTATTAATCATCTTTGTACATTTCAGACTGTAATGTAGTTCTTAGATAAGAAGGTATCATGGATATTCAACCAGACGTTCACCATCTTATTACGTTTATTAATCACCTTTGTACATTTCAGACTGTAATGTAGTTCTTAGATAAGAAGGTATCATGGATATTCAACCAGAAGTTCAGTACAAAAATAGATACAGTACAGTTTTGTTGCTTTAAGCGGTCTCCTACAAATTTCATGTGTTAGGCTAACTTCGTGACAATTTTTTGTGCATCAAGTGAGTAGGAATAACATCAGCAGAGGCAGCACTCTGTTTAGGACATACGATTCTTCAGATAGGTCTTACAAGGATTTTTTTGTTTGACAACTAAGTTTTTTAAACAAAGCAGGCATGTTTAAAACTAAGAGTTTCTCAATGAACCTCACCTGGTGACAACATGATAGTAATATATTTTTCCTTCAGGATCTCGGGCTGCTTTCCAGTTTGGTGGAAGAACAATGGTCTTGGGCTTTGGAGGAGATGGTGGAGGAAGGTCCATAAGGTTGTTAGGCACTAATAACTCCTAATCAAAATAGGAAATTTCAGAAAAACACAACACATTTGGTAAAAAAAAAAGAAATTTTCAAGAAAGAAGATTTAAAATTTAATGTAGTACATCCTGAAGCAAACATGTCCTGAAGCAAAGGTTTTTCCTGATTTTTCCATCAAGATAAACTCAGTTTTGCTAGGAATAACTCTACACAGTTATCAAACTAATGAACAGAGAATGCCTGTTGCAAAACCAACATGAATTACATGATAAAACACAAACATAAAATAAGAAATGTTAACCTGTTCAAAATTCAGATTCAAAAAGAAGTAACAATTTCATGTTTAAATGAGAAAACCTGAACTCTTAAGATGTAGTTGTTACATTTAAACTTTATGAGAATTCTGGAATCTTAAATATCCCCAGGGAAGTTGAGGATAAAGTGCCTGGTATTTTTAAATCACTGTAGTTAGTTGTGGTACACAAAAAGTTGTACGCTTATACTAGTGCCATGCTATATAGTATATACAGTCTTAAGTAGGACGCACCTGTTGGACAGTCTGTGCAGTTACAATTGCGGTCACTGTTCCTGCTTGCTGTAATACCATTCCCTGCTGATGAGTAGAATATACCTGCTGGCCTTGTATATATGGTGACGTGGGTTGGGCATAACTCTGTTATAGAACAACAAAAGAAAAATGAATAGTAGGACACACTCTACACAAAGTTTGAGTACACATACTTGGGCAAAACAGACATCAATAGCTTGCATGAGTAACTAAAATTTATTCAGACACTGCATTACTTAACTATTCAAAAGGTACAACTCTACATTATCTGTTTAGAACACAGATTGATGATGATTACAGCTGAAAATTCAATAATACTGCAGTTCTCATGCATAATACAGAAATGTTGCAAAAATATTCATAAGGATGTGTTCTAAGCAACACATTTTACTGGAATTAAAATATGATCACAGGAATTATCCTAACTTGATTAAGCCTTTGTTAAAGAGCTTATCATGTTATTCAAGATCTCCTCAACAACCATATCTTTACAAATTAGTTGAAAGCTGAAGATAAATGTAAAAAAGTAACAGGCTTGAAATATTAAATGAGTAAAAAAAAATCTAATTACGAAGAGACATTTTTAAAATACTGTCTTCAAGATCCAAGTATTTTAGTCTAAATATCATAAATCTTATCCAGTTGTTTGTATTATTTCTCACTTGGAGTTTCACTCCTCAAATTTAACACATAAAATAAACTATATGTTTGAAAACATTTTTTACATAACTACTAACGTGTTACTTGTGAAAGATATTACAATCTGCATTGACGACAGAAACCTAAACTTTTAATCCTCCTAACAGACTAATCAGTTAACAGTAGATTTACATATTTTTGTCTAAGCAAAAAAGAGTAAATGCTATTGAATGTCCAGCAACCCAAACCGATAGACATTAAGTAACTACATCAGTAAGCAGGAAAATAAGAATATAATCAAGAAAGACTAAATTAATTTTAAGAATTACAGAGAAACTGCAACACGTATTCAATTTCAGGATAAACTAATGCAGGGCCTGTTTTCAACTTTCCAAATATCTAGTTAATTTAAATAGCACTGTTTCGTAAAATAGTCAAATGACAAGTGGCACTATAATAAAATTCTATTTTCTATAGTTGCTTATATCACTGACGGCCCAAGCTATTCTGGCAGCATCAACTGTAAGGCAGGGACCAAGCAGAATGGAACACCAGTCCACCGCTGGACATACCCAAGCCTACACATACATTAATTTCACTCAGTGAGGGACAATTTGAAATAACAAACCAACCAATACACATTTCTCGGATGTGGAGGCAAATTAGAAACCAAACCCCTAAAGCTTGGAGGCAGCAGTACTAACCCTGTCCACCACCAAGGTTCCTATGCATTTCATAAAAACAGCACATTTATAAAAATAAATAATTTAACATCTCTTTACAAACATTTTTCAACTTTGTAATTTTAAAGTTGCATTCAGAACCTCACAAAACCAGTCGACATTGCTAAACTCAGCACACTTTACGTTAACCACTAATTGCTTACTGTGTTGAATAATTAAAAAGTACAGGGAATACAATTAAATATAAAACTAATTTTGTTACTGTGTCTATTAGATTCTCTCTTGTCAAATTGTGAGTCTTGGCATATAAAGTATGCAAGAGGTTTGTAAAAAATTTTTTTATTTCACTTTAAAACAGTAACAATTTTAATTATTTGAACTTTGGTCCAAGTTTAGATATGTTAATCATGACTAATTCTCTCATTTTACTGAATGGCAAATCCTATTCTGAAATTTTGTTCAAACTTTTTTTTTTTTAAATTTCAAAAACACTGAAGCTCATACATATTTTTTCAAGGTAACACACTGGTTTTTGTTTAAAATAAAACTGTTAAGATAAAAAAAAATTCTCTTTTCAGAAGTATCCAATCTCTATCTGGGAAGCTTCACATTTACAATCAATTGTCTAATGAAGACAGCAACTGCCTTACAATTAGCCTCCACCACTGAATCATTAAAATAACTACCAAATTTTCTTAATATATTTTCTGGAATTAATTATTCATATTGAAAATCTGAAGAAAGCTGTGAGAATTAAGACTGAAGAGCATTTTAAGAGACAAAATAATAAAAACGTATAATGTAGAAAAATGTACAAATTAGTCCATGATCGTTTGGAGGCCTCAGAGGGTACTGTTATTGAATTATCAGGAAGTCAAGGCTAAATCAGGTTACCCAGGCACTGCCTAGACAGGTCACTGTTTGAACCTTACTGTAAAATAAAAAGAAGATTAGTAAAAGAAGCCACAGGGAGCTGCAGATTAGGCTGGAATAAAATTGTACCAATCATCCATATCAAGACCTCTGTCTAATACTGGGAGGGAGGCACAAAACAAGTCTGGAATTTACCACAAAACCTGAGGGTGAACCAACTGTAATGTGGGAGAAGGTTTTGAGGTTAGATGAGACAAAGTGAGGGGTTTTTGCTCAAAATTCATGTGTGGCATAAATGTAATTCTGCATAGACTTAAAAAATACTATATATACAATGGATTACAGTAGTGATAGATAGCATTATGCTGTGAGGCTATTTGTCATTAGCCATGACATGACATTTGTTAAAAATAAAGAGGCAGAAAACAGAAGCAAGTACTGAAAGATAACCTGTTTTGGTCTACTAAAAAACAAAGCTTGAGTAAAGGTTCATCTTAAAAGTAAACTTAAAGGGGCTCATGAACAAAAAGATGAATGTCCTACAATGGTTAGATTGAGAATGTTGGGAGTGTGGTATACAAGCATCATTTCACTAACCTGAGCCACCTGGAACAAATAAGGCTTAGGAGGATGGGATAAAAATCACACACACACACACACACACACACTATCTTACTCTATTTATTTATCTGGTTTACTACAATGCTATATGCTGTATACCCAGCCATTCTTTCTTAAACTCTGTAAACTGCCCTGAGCATGGGAAAGGCGCTATGTAAATAAAATGTATTATTATTATACAAGAAATGGCTTAGAACAGTTATTACTGCAGTAGATGCATTTGTAAAATATTGAAATGAGGAGACTGAATAGTTAAGCAAGCAGAATATTCCCTTATTTCCCAGGTGTTTAACTTTTTTCCAACATAAAACAATGTTGCATTAAATAATCATTCTGAGTTTCAGTGCACTGAATTAAAAATATAACAAATTTCAGAGTTGGATTTGTCATTCAGTAAATTCAAGAACTCACCATGGGTCTTAATACTTTTATAAGTTACTTTGTATTTAAAGGGAACAAAACTATTCTAACAGTGATTGTGAAGCAGTTTAAGTGTCTGCGAAGTACATCACTTACCTGGACAACAGGAGTGTTTGTCTGTGGATAGGGTGTAGTGATACCATATACAGTCTGACACGGCTGGCCCTGGTAGTAAATGGCCGGTTGTGTTTGTGTTGTCTGATACTGCTGAGGCTGTGGCTGGGCTGGCACAGCTAAAGACTGCTGAGAACTGGGGTCCCATAAAGCATAACTCTGTCCTTGTACTGGCTGTCCAGTAGGAGGAGGCACAGAGAGGACAGGCACACTGGGGTCCTGAGGTACACTTGGTGGCACATACTGAGGTGTACTAGGGACTTCAATGGGTGGAGGAACATGCTGAACTGGTGCAACCGTTTGCTGAGTTGGGCTGGTGAGAGATGGGTCTGGCAGCATTGGCTGAGAGGATGGTGTTTGCTCATATGTCAGTGTTGTACACAAAGGTTCCACGGGTGGTGTTGGCAAAAGCACTTTTCCAGCATTGGGGTTTGTTGGATCTACATATGTTTGCATGGGATAACCTGGAGGGTAGCCCATGAAACTTTGATGAGGGTTTCCATTGTAGCCCATTGGATCATATGTCATGGAGGAATTAACGCCCATAGTGTGCATTTGCTGCTGTTGCTTATGAGCTTCACGTTGAGCCACCTCTTGCTCAAATAGTTTACGCCTCTCCTCAGTGGACAGCTTAATGTGTTCCTTTGTTCTAACCTTCCTGTTGCTGCCATTGTTTTGCAAATCATACCTGAAAAATATAGAAAGATAATTTAGTGTTTTGTTACAGTTTGACATTACTAAGTAAAAAGTATCCATAAGAAATGTTTGTTTTCTGCTTTTGATATTTTCTATACAGGTGTTCCCTTTACTTTTGAATTTCACAATTGCTTTGTAAGGAATTAAACTACTGGATGAAGAAACTACTCCCAAGTATATGTTCCATTCCCACCACAAAGTGAATGAGCAAACATTTTACATTTATAAAATAATAAATGCATAACATTACTTGTATTTAATTCTGGATTAGAGCAAAATAGATTAGGAATGTAAACTTAAATTAGCAAATTTATTCCAATAATCTCACACATTCTAAAAAATCCCTTTACCAAATTTTTAATTCAGGTACACTGAAATGTTTGCTCAAAAACCCAATTGTGATTGCATTTGATAATTTCCCATTTTGTTTGGTCTCTCCAAAAAACAAAGTACAGCCTATAGCCTTTCTAAAACATTCAATGCTACAGTTGCACTGCCTCAGCTGAAGGCACACCATTTTGTGCACCACATATAATTCATAATCACATTGTTAAAGCTACTTCATATTATTTCAGAGCAATAGCAGTGCTTTCTGTGTCTGTTAGTTGACATCATAATGAAATGTACAACAGAAAAAATGTGCAATTCTAACAAGAGAAAATAAAGCAATTTGCAAATCCCCCATCAGCATGACAGTGCTTCCAGACTTCTGTAGTGCGTAAACATAAATGCAAACACCTTGGTAATAAATGCTATCAAGGTAACAAAAATGCTGGAAACCTGCACAGTATGGGTGGAGATTAAAAATGAAATTCCTTAAAACACACAACAAATGATTATTTTAATTAGGAAAGGACATACAAGTATGATATGTAAAAATTGTTGACAACATACACAATGTTTATTGCTTTTTGAAATGTAATACTTTAAAATACAATATTTTACTGAATAATAGTAAAGCAATTAAAGAGAAAGAAAATTGAAAGTAAACAAGCTGAAGGTATTGTGATGTCTACAGAGTGGTTAGAAACTGTCCTGTAAAATATTTTGGTTAATATTTAACATAAAACAAATAGCATGTCACTGCTGGTCACTTTTAACATTTAATAATTGTGCATTTGTTTTACTTGTGTGTCATAGATGTGCCTCTTTAATAAGATTGGGGACAAATCACAAAATAGATACATTTGAACCCTATAAATTAGAAACATTTTCATGACAATGTTGGGAAAGTCTGTTGTTTATAATCAAGCACTTGCTTCTGTGTAGCACTGTGATAGGACTGTGCCAAGAGGCAGTTAACTGGCTCACTGCTATGACATGTCTCTTATTCATGAGAAATGTCTTTTATTTTTTTTTTTTTTTTTGAGTGACAACTTTTGAACAATGAATTACAGGACCCTACATTAGTAAACTGTAATCAGCAATTAAAATTTTAACTTTTTATAACAAATGCCACACCGCTATAACATTATTCTAGGCAATAATTGGAAAGGTTCCATCCTTAATGATAACTGCCTTTATGGGAAGATATTGTCCAATAAGTGACCTTAGGTAAAAATAATGAGCGACATTGAGAACAGGCCTTTCAAAGCCAAGCTTAATTTCTGCAGCTTGGGACTCACTTTTGTTTAAAGCAAAATAGTAAACAGAACCAGAAAAGATAAAAGTGACTATTTGCTGGCATTGTTTCAAAAACATAGCTGTTAAATATGGCAAATTTACGGATTAAATTAAAACACAATCACCCCAGTGGTTTTATCCAACTGATGCTCTCAGCTTCTTTGTTGTTGTTCTTAACCATCCACATCTTGGCAACTTAGGTTTTTAATTGTGATTATAATTTTGTTATGATTAATTTTTATAGCTTTGTATTTAATTGTAATTTATAGGCTACCATTTCCAGTAAACTGTTTAAATACAGATTTGCAGTTTTTTAAGCAAAAATGGAGAAAACAATTATTTGTGCAAATTCTATAAAACTCATTTCTATTCACTTGCATTCCGTGACCTTCAGTAATGCTGATGGTTTCCTCTTTGTGATTATATAACATTATTTCTATTTATTATGTATCTTATTTTATGTTCATATATTTTATTTCTATTTATGTTTTTATGTTAACTGTTTTGTTTTTCGTTTATTCTATTATTGTAAAGCACTTTGGCCTCAGCATTACTATGTTGTTTTAAATGTGCTATATAAATAAATGGACATCGACGTTGACATTACTAATGGTAGTGAATTGATGTAAACTGTTTAAACCAAACTTTTAACAGCTTTAAGTAAAAAACACGCTGGTAAATAAAAACAGAAAAAACTGATTGCAACACTTTATTCCCCCAACTCTTTTCAACCCTTCCCTTATACCGATAATGTTTGTATAAATGGCTATTTTGTTAATGATTTAAATATACTACCTGCATTACCAGTATTAATTACTTGTTAAAATTTTAAATCCAGACAGTAATGTAGATGTAAACCATTTTGGGGGACAGGAGTGGGGGTCTCCCTTCAAAGTTCGCAGATAGGAAAGTATATTAGAATGTTTGCTTGGACTTTATGAGAAGTGACAATGCTCTGAGGGGCAAAAGGGTACTGTGTTTGGTTTTCTCCCTGTAAATATATTGTAGTAACCTTTTTTCTGGTACAGGAAAGAAGGTCTGGCAGTGTCAAATGTCAACTAAGAGAGGCAACTAAGAGAGGGACATTTTATGAAGGAGTGAGGTTCAAAATAAAAGAGAAGTAAGTGTTTTCTGGAAAAGAACAGGTGAAAATATATATCATGAACTATATACAATCCCTCACTTGAGGTCATTGGGGGACCGGTTTACTAAACTTCACCAGTGTTTAAACTTAATTAAGCTTCACTTAACTTTCTTTCATCCACTTCACAGCTCATTTTGCACATAGTATATCCCCCAGTCTCTTTTTCCTATGCTGGACATCTTATCATCTTCATTCACCATCAGCCCCATTTATTTCCACAATTAGTTTTCAGCACTGAGCCGAATAAAGGATTCGGTATATTAGCACAGCCTAGTCATTACAGCATTATTATTGACAAAGTCATTTAATTTTCTTTTTTTTTCTATTATGTCACCAAATTTTAATCAAATCAGTGTGTTAGTTGTGTAGAACACATCCTGTTCTACACTCACCGCCAGCCCCATTTCTCTGTGTGATTACAGCCATTGCTTGATAAGTGCCACTGTTCTGCTCACAGTGTTCATTTGTGTGAACAGCAATCCCAGTTTCCCTTAGTGCTCACTTTTTACTGCTGTGCCGAAAAAAAGGATGTAATGCCTAAGAATACCCCACTTGCTACAGCATTATTATGGACAACTATCAACAAATAAACAAGGGGCGCTTATTTTCTTTTTTAAATAACATCACAAAATAGTTTTTGAGATTTTGGAGTATTTAGTTTTTCTGTAGGGGAGGTTACCCTAAACATTTATATATCAAGATGTCTTTTCTTAGTGAGTACCTACTGCCTTAGATATACCATCCTGCCTAATTTCAGCTTTTTAACTAAATGTAAATATTTTTGTTGGTAAGGGAGTGAGTGAACTTTGCATTTTATATATCTAAATGCTGCACTACTGGCATACTTTGACACAATGAAAACCAAAATGAGCCTTAATACTAAACAAGAACATGACAAAGGGATTTTTTCTGTTTGCTAATCAGAATTTTTGTAGCCATAATATTATTATTGGATTCCACCTCTCCTTTTACACTTTACCTGTGGGAGATGTACTTATTTCTGTATATCAAAATCTACTGACACTATTTAGCTCAAAAGTCATACACTTTTTGTAGCATTTTACAATACAAATAACTATCTGATTTCATTCGGAGTGATTTGAATTTTTAGTTATCTCACATCCTGAAAAAGGGGCATATATGCGTAAAACATGCATATCCAATGAACCCTGGAAATTTTGACCCTGTCACAGTACTTTCCCTCTGTATGAAGTAATGCATTTTGTAATAAATGTATGGAAATGTAAAATCGCTGACGCCTGTTCTTAGTCTATCAAACTGAAAAGTATTCTAACGGTGTTGTTTAATTCTCTGGATGTGTGTATCTGTGAGATTCAACCAATGGTTTAAAAAAAAAAAAAAAAAAAAGCGTCTAATTTACTTGTTTTTGACTTTAATTAACAAGCATCTCTGATACTTGCTACAAGCCACACCTCTACCCCTTTTAAGTACTAATTTCTCCACTCTGGTTTCATGATTGTATCCAATGTACACTATACAATATGCAAATCTGTTTTGATTTTTCAGTCATTTAGAATTATACTAAAAAGGTACAGGAAAAATAAATTTTTTCCATATTTTCCCCTACCTCTGGCACTCCCCCAGTGACTCACTGGCAACCCCTTGGGGGGGCAGGCCCCATGGTTTGGGAAGCGCTGGGGTAGGGGAACCCCTAAAATAAGAAAAAAAAAAGTTTAATTCATCAGGCAAATTTCAAATATGAGCTTTCAGTTACTGCAGTCTTTCTTATTGTTTTTCTCTCTCTATATTTTTATATATATATATATATATATATATTTTTTTATATATATATATATATATATATATATATATATATATATATATATATATATATAAACACACATACACACACAGCCCTCTTACATACATATAGGCAGACAGTGCTGCTTTAAAGTCTGTGAACCCCATTTAGTAGTACTGTCACAGAGTGTAGTGTTGCTTTTATTATTTTTAAATTATTTGTTTAAAAAAAAAAAAAAAGAAAAAGTAGGGGTTTGTATACTTTTAAGCATCACTGTATAAATAAGCTCCCATTTCATTATTCCAACAAAAATGAGGGTCAACTTGCCGGTCATCTCCTCTTCGACTGCTCCTCTCATATGCTGAAGGAGGTGGAGACAGAGATGAGCGACGTCTTTTACGCTCTTTGCTCTGGGGCATTCGCTCTGCTTCTCGATCTCGTTCTCTTTCACGGCTTGCAGAAGGGGTGCGTGGTGTAAGAAGCAGGTCACGTTGGTTTTGCCCATCCCGACTTCGATCTGGATTCACAGATGTTAAAAAAAAAAAAAAAAAAAAGAAACTTAGGAATTTAAAAAATTGCAATACATTATCTATACCTAATGCATTACTGTTGCTCAATTATAATGTCACTTGGACATTTAAAAGTATGTTTTGAGAAACTGCTCATAGTAAATCAAATAAAAGCACATATAAATGCATTTGTGTGAACAAAACAAATATTTCATATGGTGGAAGGAAGAATAACCTACCATAAAGCTCCTTCTCTGTCTGGCTCTTCTTGGGAATGCGGTACACCTCCTAAACAGGAAGTACAGACAGCATAATTGATTCGTATTATTCTATTTGAAGAACAGTAGACTCTCGTTAAAGATGGGTATTCAATTTGCCATCACTACTTTTGAACACTTTAGTTGTGAAAAATGAGTTACTGGTCCTTGTCTTTTTTACTTTCTAGCAGGGGATTCACCTCCAGTGCAAGTATACTACTTCTCAAACTAAGACAAACAAAGATGCTACCAATAAAGTGATAAATTTCAGTTAAAATTTACCTACTCTTTTAATACTTGTGACAGAATAAAAAAATAAAGGGAATATATTAAAACACAAAATTCCAAACTTCTCCTGCTTACCTTTAGGTCTTTCCAGCTGTCCAGCAACTTAGCAGCCATTTCACTAATATCAAAAATCTTGTCTGGAGGTTCCTGGCTACGTTCACTTTCAACGTCTGACAAACCTTCTTCCTCATCTTGTGAAGGAGTTTCCACAGTTACAGACTCATCTAGTTTTTGGATAGTTGCAGATTCCTCAACCTGAGAAGAGTCTTTTGCCTCTCCCTGCAAAGAAAGACTTTCAGACTGAGGTGCTGTGTTGTCTGTCTTGGTGTCACTATTTTCAATGCACTGTATCTCTGGTTTTGCCAGCACTTTTGTACTTTCTTCACCAATTACCTCACTAGTCTTAAATTCTTCACTGTGACTTACAGACTCGCCACTTTCTGTCCTTAAAGCCTTAGCCTTGGCCTGCAAGTTCAATTCTGGTTTGCCTTCTCCTATATTTTGAATTTGAGGTTGAGTCCTTTTAACCTGCAGTTCACTGCTGTCTGCAGACTGGCTTTCAGAAGTATCAATTTGGGAAGAGTCTACCTCCTCTTCATCTTCACCGTCCTTGACTTCAAGTTCACCATCTGATGCCTTGCTAGCATCTGAAAGAGCACTATCCATGCTGTTCTCACTGATGATCTTCAGTCGGCGGTATACTGCACGCTTGGGAGTGTCTGTGTCCAGTTCATGAATGGGTTTTTGGCTACCAGTACCATCAGGTGTATTAAGAGGAGTCTGAGCACGAGATGTATTCTCACTTGAATAGCCATCCAGTTCATTTCCTTGGCTTAAAAGTGATTTAGTCTGTGCCCAGCGCTGTATGAAATGAAGGACACGGCTTTCTTCCAACATGTTCTTAGTAGAGATAGGGAGCACAGCTAAGGTTTTCATGATCTGCCCAAGAAAAGAATCAAAAATTCAAAACCAAGCTCAATAAAAGCCAAAATTTTCAGGTTTAAATATCTTAGTGTAAATATAGCTTCTACACTTTAACGTAATTCTATGTATGTGCTGAGATCAAGAGTTGTTATTTCTGGTAGGTGGGTCATGAGATTGAATCCTAGTGGTGGATGAGGTCTCCTTAACAATATTTTGTATGCGTTTTACAATATCACGTATATAAGTATGCACTACTAACAATCCACAAAAAATAATTTCCCTAATTTGTACCACCAACTGGGGGCAAGACAAACCTTTACACTAATTCTGCAATTTGGTAGTGGAAAATGCAATTTAAAAGTCTTTATTTAACCTAGCCTGCATATCTTTGGAAATATGGAAGGAAAACCAGAATACCCAGAGAAAACATGGGGTGAAAATGTACACTAAACACTGCACCTACAGAGGATTCAAACACAGGATGTAGAATTTAAATTTCTTAAGTCACATTAGCTATTTAATTCATTTTAACTATCATTTTACTGTGGTGGGCTGGTGCCCTGCTTGGGTTTTGTACCTGCCTTGCGCCCTGTGTTGGCTGGGATTGGCTCCAGCAGACCCCCGTGGCCCTGTGTTAGGATATAGCGGGTTGGGAAATGACTGACTATCATTTTAACTATAATTCATTTTAATGACTTGCCATTATTAATTAGAAAATCAGTACCGCACTGGGAACCAAAAAGAGGATGATTATTATTATTATGGCAGCAGAATCATAAAGACACAAATAGCACTGGTAATACAGTTTTTTTTTTTACTAAATGATTTTGTTAACTTTCAAACAAATTTCTCACATGAATATTACTAAATTACTATCTATTTTCCAAACCTACTTATCTTCAGCAAGGTCAAAGGACAACTAGTGTCTACCCTGTGAAGCCTAGGGTGCAAAGCAGGAACAACCTCTGGGCAGGGTAAACACAAATACAGGCCAATTTAGCATCCCCAGTCCACTTAAACTTGCATGTCTTTCAACTGTGGGATGAAACCAGTGCACATGGAGGAAACACATATAAACAACGGGAGAATATGCCGACTCCTCTCAGGGAACACTTTGGGCTTAAACCTAAAATAATTATTATTATTTAAAACAGAATAGTTTCCTAAGATATATCACTGCTAGTGGAAGTGCTTAGTGTACATTTTAGCTCAGAGAAAGAAATTTTTGGGGTATAATGTAAGGATATGATGATTTTTAAAAGGGTAGTATGAAAGGTCCCTTAACAGTCTTGACTCATGGCTCTGGATAAGGAATAACGCAGTTAAAAAATTTAACACTAAAATTACCAAAGCCTACGAAAAAACTTGTAGATCTGTCCCACCTTAAATCCCTTCGCACCTCTCCGTCAGCTTATTTTGTCCTATAAATATGTCGATAAGCAGCAAGCAGCCTACTATCACATCCCCCCACCTCCGCACAGTTTTCTCAGCTCAAGTCTGTTTACCTGCGTGTCAGTTGCTTCGAGTTGTATAGCGTAAGAAGTCAAGCAAAATGACACCTTTTATAAATACTATATTGCTATTTGGAACACTTGCATTTCATGTGTGTTCCGTGTCTACAACAATCTATGTAAACACATCGTTAAAACAGAAAAGCTTTTCATGTTTCAGTAATAATTGAGAAAATGTAGACATGAAGTGTATAATGTGTGAAGCCTGAAGTCCAAATATCAAATCAACACTTTCACAAAAGGTACAAGTATAACAGAACAAGTGCGCTTCTATTCAAGAATATAACTGCAGAAAAAGGCTTCACACATGAAATGCATGTGTTCCAAATAATGATATAGTATTTATAAAAGGTGTCATTTTGCTTAACTTCTCACTCTATACAACTCGAAGCAACTGACACGCAGGTAAACAGACTTGAGCTGAGAAAACTGTGCGGCGGTGGGGGGAAATGATAGTAGGCTGCTTGCTGCTTATTGACACATTTACAAGACAAAAGACGCTGATGGAGAGGAGCGAAGGGATTTAAGGTGGGACAGATCTACAAGTTTTTTCGTAGGCTTTGGTAATTCTAGTGTTAATTAATCTATACAGCTTATTTACCTTATCTTGAATAACATTTTTAAACAATGTTTTTCAAATGTGCTCCACCATCAACAATACGTTTTCCTAAGTGACATTACATTATAGCTACAAATAGTTTAACATACCCCACTTTTCATTTAATAATTCAATTAACTGTGTAAAAAAATAAATAAATTAACAAAGTATTTTTATGGTACCGACAGTTTCTCCATATGACACGAGTCTATAGAAATTTTGTTACTACGAAGTACATTCAGTAGATACTTTCATTACAACGAAGTGCCCAAAAGACCTTGAAATGCCTGAATGAATCATCCACAGAGCAGTTAGTTCTGTGGCCGCAGTTCAGTTGTGCACAACGATCCCCAAACAGAAACACTGGCATTTTTTTTTCTTTCCTCAAAACTTTCCTTGTACAGTTTTTTTTTTGCCTTTTTTGTTTCCTGCGGTTTTTAGTGATACCTTTTGCTTATTGCTCATCAACACTTGAAAAAGATCCATTGGAATTTAACTCATTGTCACCCTCCTATTGAAATAGCAGACACAAAAAAATGATAACAGTTCATACTAGAAAAAAAATGTTACATTTTTGCAGTTCTCGATTGTGGCAAAAAGAAAAAAGAAGTTGCCAGCGAATTCGAAATTTCGCCATCGATGCTGTCAACGTTCTTGAAATACTGAGCAAAAAAAGAAGAATAATCTCGGGTTGCAAACGTATGTGAACTGCTGCATTTGAAGACGGTGAAAAAGCAGTTTTTATGTGGTTCAGTGATGCTCATTCAAGAAACATTCCTATTAATGTGCCACTCATTCAAGAAAATGTGAGGTTTGTAAATTCTCTTGGGACCTCCCCCAACTAGACAGCATTCCGAAGTCTGATCTCCGTGTCTATGGGAGACTGTTTATCTGTTGCCAGGGCAACAGCAGGCTCAAAGCTATGCTGCGTCTCTCAGCTATGCGGCGTCTCTCCACCGAAGCAAACAGAAAAGATATTGATGGGTGATGCAAGGAACATTGTAAATGCAGGTAACAGGATTACTTGATCACTGATATGGCCACGACCCTGCCTGACTGCTGTGTCTGTGTATAGCAGAGTGGCAGGACACGCTACAATAAATAAGTGTGCCGTTCCTGTTTTAAGCTGAATAAATCTAGTTTTGCTAAAGTACTGAGACTCGGCCCTGTGTTTTGGGGTGCAAGACAGGGACTTATAGCGCAACCCCGATCTTTTATGATTTGCTTCTGTGTCGTTTCACTGCAGCGCTATGAGCCTGTTTTTGCCCTGCCCTGGCAACGGACAGACAATCTTCCACAGACAACGCAAGTGCGCTTCAGGACGCAAAAGAGTTCAGAAACCTCACAATATGAAGAAGAAAAGGATGATTCGGCTCCTGATTGATAACTGTGCTGCCCACAACATGCTTCCACATTTAGATGATGTTCACGTTGAATTCATCCCACTCAATTGCACAGCAGGGCTGGAGCCATTGGATCTGGGCATAATTCGCACCCTGAAAGTGTATTATCGCAATGAAATGCTGAGAAAAATTCTCGTCAGCCTAACTTGTAGGCAGGAGGAGATTAAAATGAATGTGACAGAAGCTATTGAAATGATTGCAAACGCCTGGGTGCAAGTTAAAGAAAGCACTGTAGTAACAAATACAGAATCTCATTACATATATACGCACACACATATAC
>JANRMT010062844.1:826316-850726 GCA_026402145.1 Polypterus bichir lapradei
ATACATATACACACACACACATACATACATATATATATATATATACATATACACATACATACACACACACACACACACAAAACACAGGTAACAGGATAAATCTTGGTAAATAATTTGGCAAACAGTCAGTAGAGTTCAAACAATTCAAGCTAACTGACACTGACATTGTGCTAAACATCTACAGCTTGTCTCAACCTTTTCATAGTTTATGGTGTTTTTACAGTTCTTGGTGGTCTACACAAACATGTTATTAACATTTCCAGTTGATGGACATTTATTAAACCACTTCGAAAATATTTTAACCAGAAGGAATAGCTCCTTGCTGAGGGGCACATTAAAGTTGGTGCAAAATCTTCTTTACACCTCTGTTACATATTTACTGTAGATTCAATATATGCCAAAGCAGCAAACACAAAATGAGTTGTATATGATCACTGAAAATACATTTAGCATACAACACAGCCAAGGCACACTATATTAAAAACCTAATTTTGGTTGTGGCCTACAGTTTACATAACACCGACCTAGTGACCAAGAGTAGCATTTTTTTTGTGTGCATGTAATAGCGTAATTAAAGTCAATGTAAAAGTCTTGCAGATTGATTTTATTAAGAGCTCAGTTGGGAGTGTAAATGGTGCAGCATATGATACAATGGTATGTCAGCATCAAGAATATGATATGCTCTATTAGTAGTTTTTAGGTTCAACATATCATGCATATATGCCAGAAAAAAAGTCTTGTATACATTTTGAATTCAAAGACATAAATGATCCTATTTATATAACTCACCTCCAGCTGCAGTTTGCGAGTATTGCTTGATATACCCTTTCCTTCACCCAGTTCCACCATGAAAATCCAGAGAAGAGAGAGGCCATGATGATCAAGGAACAGCTTGAGGCATGTTGGATTTGTGGTGTTCTAGAAAAATAATCAAAGGAAAAGATACTTAATTAATTAGTTGTAAACTAAAGAATGCTTAGGAAAATGTAAGATACGCAGGATTTACCTGATAATGAGTAAGGTTTATGTGGTGTCATAAAACTGATTCTCGTTTAGACACAAAGAACCAAAAATGTAATATTGTATATATATCACATATATTTTGGAAACCATTACTCAAACCAATATTTGCATTATTTATAATTCCCTAATAAAAAAAAGCTAAAATTGTAATCTAGAATGCATATCAAATTATTTTTAAATGTCAAAAAATATGCATCCTTAAAGATTATGGGATGGATAGATACTAAACAAAATTAATTTTATTAGTCAATAATACAGTACTAATGTCTTCAGTTCAGTTAATTCTGTTTAAACATATTGTAATATCTTATGAACTTCTCCGATCCAAGTCTACAAAGTCTCTTATTGAATCAAGTTCATAAATGTTTTATAATATATCATCTTACGTACTATCAAGCATTTAAGAAAAATCTATTTAATCCATTTTCAACCACTTTCTGGCTCAAGTCACAGATGCAGTAGTATAAGCAAAGATGCCCACATGTCCCTTTTTCACCTCCTCCTCCAGCGGGATAAGAAGGCATTCACAGGCCAGCTAGGGGATATAGTTTCTCCAGCATGTCCTAGATCTACCCCCATGGTCTCTTCCCAGTTGGACATGAACAAAATATCTCCAAAGGGAGACAGGCAGGAGGCATTCTAATCAGATACCACCAGAACAACCTCCTCCTTTCGATAGAGAATCAGCAGCTCTGTTTTGAGCTCCTCCTGAATGTCTACACTTCTCGCTCTGTCTCTAAGACTGATCCTAGACACCTTGCAAAGGAAGTTCATTTCTGATTCTTGTATACACAATCTAGTTCATGACCATAGGTGAGGGTAGGAAGGTAGATTGACTGGTAATTCGAAAGCTAAAGATTCAATAATTCTTTTTTTAAATGATTGACCTTTTTTTTGGTTGTAGGTTTTGAAGAAGCTATCTTTTTGATCTTGCAGGTTGGGAGAGGGTGCTTTACAGTTGAAAAACAAGTTTTACAGTTCGTCCTTTAACAGACAAACTGAGTAACCTGGCAAAAAGAGCCTTGATCATGGAGATAACCAAGAACACAATGGTCAAACTAGCAGAGCTTCAGCATTCCACTATTGAGACCTATCAGAAGAATAACCACCTCAGCTGCATTTTGGTAGAGTGGCTAACTCCTGTTTAGAGTTTGCCCAACAGCATTTAAAGGACTCTGAGGGCATGAGCAAAATTGTTTGGGTAGAACTCCAACCACTATAACTGATGAAGACTAGGCACTACTCATCATCTATCTATTACCATACCTACAGTGCACAGTGGCAGCAGCATCATGCAAGGGAAGTGCTTCTTAGCAGTTGAGGGAAGGGTGAATGCAGCCAAATATTGAAAGGTCCTTGAAGAAAACTTGCTCCATAGTGCATGCAACCTCAGGCTGGGGCAAGAGTTCACCTTTCAACAAGACAACGACCCAAAGCATAAAGCCAAGAAAATTTTGGAGTTTCTCTGGGACAAACCTTTAGCTGTCCTTGAGTGGTACACCCAAAGTCCAGACTTAAACTCCATTGAAATTTGTGGAGAGACCAGAAGGTAGAAGTTTACAGACACTTCCCTTTCAACCTAACAAAGCTTAACATGATCTGCAAGGAAGAATGAGACAAACTGCACACATGAAGGTATGCAAAGCTTTTAGAGACATATCCACGAGGACTTAAACCTATAATTGCTGTCAAAGTGGGTTTCTACAAAGTAGTGAATAGAGGGTTGACCTTATATAAAGGATATACTTTAGTTTTTGATTTATCATGCATATGTTTTCACTTTGTCATTATTGATTACTGAGTGTACATCAATGGGCAAAAATGGCTAATTTATCCATTTAGAATTAATTCTACAACACAAAAAAGTGTATAGAAAGGGGTCAGAATACTTTTGAGAATGTTTCTTATGAGCCGTAACTTTTTTCATGTCAAAGGTTTATGACTCAGCTATAACTAATTGGAAAGCACAAACTGTGTTTTTTAATGTTATGGTCAAATCTTAGTTTCCCTTTAAGTCTAAGCATGTTTCTAAAGGTCAAAGCTCATCTTGCAAACTGCATTTTTACCCTGTTACTTGGTCCCCTTTATGAGATAATCACCCCAAAAATGTTCAAGTGTGTTAAAAAGACAGTTTTCAAGCCTCAACTAAGGCATGTAGGAGAAGGGAAATAAATATACTTTTAAACAAATTTTGTGTTGTATTAAATGGGTTTAGGAGCTACAGGGCTCTGAACGTACAAAAAAAAAAAAATTTAAATGACACAATAACCTCACTCTATTTTAATGTAATTTATATGCCTACTTATCAAAATGTGTGATGCAAAAACTTATTTGAATTTTTTTTTAATTAAAATGGAATTGCCCATAGTACCTCAAAATGTATTTGGACAGTTAGCGAAGTAATTATTGTCATGTACCTGAATAAGCTTGAGGCATGTAAGTTTCTGTTCCATTGTTTCCACTCGCACCATGAGCCGACAAAGAGAAAGAACTTGCTTTTCATCTGAGAGACCATCTCCATTCTCCAGCAGAGCTTCCAGCTCCTCGTCCACCTAGTACAGAAAATAGAGCTGCTAAGCTAAAAGTAATACATACATACATACATATGTACAAAAGTAAAACATATTTCTAGCTGTATGGAGGACAGGTGCTCAATCCAGCCACAGGGGATGTACAAACCAGTGTGTTTCTTTGTACCAGTCCCAAGCCCAGATAAATGGGGAGGATTACGTCAGGAAGGGCATCCGGTGCAAAATTTTGATAGATCAATATGTGGACAACAATTCCTATATCCATACTAGATCGGTTGAGGCTTAGGTTAACAACGGCCGCCACCAGTACTGTTGGCCTACAGGATGCTGGCAGAAATTGGGCTACTGTTAGCCAAAGAAGAAAGAAAAAGAAGGAGGCGGCGGAGGAGGGGGGTGGGCATGTCTAAAGACGGGGACAAAAGGAAGGTAAAGAGAGTGGAAGTGAGGGTAGGAATTTTTAATGTTGGCAGTATGACTAGTAAAGGGAGACAGCTGATATAATGGAGAAAAGGAAGGTTGTGTGTGCAAGACATCAGATAGAAAGGGAAAGGCCAGGTGTATCGGAGGGGGTTTCAAATTGCTCTACCATGGTATGGATAGGAGGAGAAATGGGGAAAGGTTTATCCTGAAGGAACAGTATATCAAGGGTGTTTTGGAGGTGAAAAGAGTGTCAGACAGAGTGATGATTATGAAGCTGGAAATTGAAGGTGTGACACAAGTTGGGTGTGCGATGGATGAGAAAGTAGATTTCTGGAGAATGGTGGAGAGTGTGGTGAATAGAGCGGATTTCAATGGACATATTGGTGAAAGAAAAGGGCGGGATGAGGAGGTGATGGGTAGATATTGTGTCAAGGAGAGGAATGAAGAAGGTCAGATGATAGAGGATCTTGCGAAAAGGATGGACAAAGCTATGGTGAATACATATTTTAAGAACAGGAAGGAACACAGGATGACGTACAAGAGTGGAGGAAGATGCACACAGGTAAATTATATCCTATGCAGAGGGTCAATTTTAAGGAGATTAGAGACTGCAAAGTGGTGGCAGGGGAAAGGATAGTTAGGCAGCATCGGATGGTAGTCTGTAAGATGACATTGGATATGAAGAAAAGGAGGAGAGTGAGGGCAGAACCAAGCATCAAATGGTGGAAGTTGAAAAAGGAAGACTGTAAGGAGGAGTTCCTTGGGGAAGGTAAGACAGGCAATAGGAGGCAGTGAAGAGTTACAAGATAGCTGGGCAACTGCAGTAGAAGTGGTAAGGGAGACATTTGGACAGAGGAAGGAGGACAGAGAAACATGGTGGTGGAATGGGGAAGTACAGCAGAATATAAAGAGGAAGAGGTTGGTGAAGAATAAGTGGGATAGCCAGAGAGATGCAGGAAGTAGACAGAAGTACAAGAAGTTCAGGCATCAAAGGAAAAGAAAAGGCGTGTGAGGAGTTGTATGACAGGTTGGATAATGAGGATGGAGCTGGGAAAGATTTTGCAGCATGTTGGGGTAATAAAGGATAAAGATGGAAACATACTCAGAAGTGAGAAGAGTGGGCTAAGCAGATGGAAAGAGTACTTTGAGAAGCTGATGAATGAAGAGAATGAGAGAGATAGAGAAGGTTGGATGATGTGGAGGTAGTGAATCAGGAAGTGCAGTGGATTAGCAAGGAGGAAGTAAGGACAGCTATAAAGAGAATAAAGAATGGGAAGGCTGTTGGTCCAGATGACATACCTGTGGAAGCATGGAGGTGTTCAGAAGAGATAGCAGTGGAGGTTTTAACTAGATTGTTTAATACAGTCTAGGAAAGTGAGAGGATGCCTGAAGAGTGGAGAAGTGCACTGGTACCAATTTTTAAGAATACTAGGGGGCTTTGACCCCTGCTCACTCTGCTCGTCAACCCCCGTGTTTGGTTTTCTGGATACAAACTTTTAAGATTTTTTTTTTCTTGGAATTGTTGCTATTTAATTAGTTTCATTTTTATTTCAGAACTTCGGTAAAAACAATATTTGAAATCTTTCGAGTCCAACATGCTGAATCTTTAAAATGAGGTACATGAGACATGTGTTTAATGACTTTGTACCATAATTCAGGATAGGTTTCTCTGTTTGGAATTTCAGCACAGACAAAACGATGTACATCAGCAGTTAATAATTTTTTGCAAAGTAATCAATAAATGCATGTGAGGTAAACCCCATTTTTGAAATTTGATCGTGTAAATGTATGCTCGGATTTGACTGAACAAAATTTCGAGTTCTTTCAATAAAATTAAGACTTTGTGATAAAACAATCTACTTACGAAAGTCGTAATATCCTGAGCTGATGTAGCAGGTGGCATTGTTTTCAAGAATCTCCGGATTTCTGGCCATTGTGAATTGCACGTTATTGTAATAAATAAATCTGGTCGACAGATAGTTCTGGATATTGCCATTGCATCATGATATAATTGTTACATTGCTCTTGGACTACAATGATATGTTGATGGTAATATTACTCTGTTTTACCTATTTTGAATTTGTCTGAACTATTGATATTTGAATTTTGAACGTGATCAATGAGACCTTGCATATGTTTCATTGCACGTTTTGCCTGATTAGATTTAATAAGGAAAAGACGATTAGCTTCGACTTTTACATACACATTAATAATGTAATATTGCGTTAGACGTTGAGATAATAGAAGTGGGTTAAATACATTAGAACGTATCGCTAATTTTGCCCCGAAATATTGTGTTGGTGTTTTTCATTTTTCTGAATTTGTGTGTTTCATATTGTATGACCATCCTGTTTCTCCATCTGGGAAAAGCCAAGGAAAGAGCAAAGGATCGTAATGTGGTGAACTATTAGACAAAAATGTTGATTCATGTTTTGCTTTTGGATAAACACAAATATCTACTCTGTTTTTGATATTTCTGTCTTTCGAAAATATTATCGCTGATAATTTGTCACATGTTGGTTTATTAGATATGTGTGCGTGGTCTTGCTGATTCATATAGAAATCCAAGAAAACTTCTTTGTCCATGTTTTTCAGATATATTTCCTGTAAAGTGCGATACATTTGGATGTATTGATTTGTATCCATTATTGGCTGTATAATTTCTAATACGTCCGATCGTTTAACTCTTTCGATTCTATGTTGCATCGCTTCTCCATGATCATAAATATACACCTGATCGAATTGTGGTTTCTTTAAAATTAAACGTGTCGTTGCTTTAATTGTTGCTGGACCACAGATTCTCATAGCGTATGGTCCTGAATTGTGTAAATCTACGTTTTGAGCATTGATTGATCCTAACACGAAAAGATTATTGTAGACTTGGATATTTTGCCTGTAATGTTTGTGGATTTCACTTTCCCCAAACATCAAATCTTTTAATTCTCTTGGATACGCTTCCTCATTGTGTATAAACACTACTTTTCCCTGATGGCAACACGTATTAGACGCTCTACAAGTCTCTGACTTTAACTTCAAAGCCTTACAATATTTACATACTTCTGACATATCACCCATGTCCATATATTCGATCTCTATTCGCTTTTCCGTTATTTCACCGAGTAATAATTTCTCTTTGCGCTAGTGCGATCTTTAGTTTCTTTTTTTTGACACTTTACTTTTTTTCTGCTTTTATATTCTGTATCTTGCTGTGCATGTGTATCGCGCCTATGTTTTTTTTGAGTGTTTTGAATTCCACTCTCTGTGCTGCTCTATATTCTTCGCTTAATCATCAACGTTTCATCTATAACATATTGCCCTTGTATGCTTTATATACGCTGAGAGCCCTGGATCTGTCGCTGCTAAAAGCTTTTACACGACTGAGTGTTTTGCTGCCCGTGGTCCTATTTGATATTGGTTGTAAGTAGGTCTTACAAGAATCTCATGTTCTACGTCCCCGCGAGACAGTCCTGGGTCAATCTCTTGGCACAAAGTCTCATGTTTAAGGTCCCCGCGAGATGCTTAGTGGCTAATCTCTTTCATCTCGCAGGTCTTTTAAGTGTCTTCTGTGAAGATCACGTCTCATCTCCCTAGTCTCTCCCTCCCAGGATTTTTTTTATAATAGAGAGAAGGGGGATGTGTATAGTTGTAGTAGCTACAGAGGGATAAGATTGATGAGCCACAGCATTAAGTTATGGAAAAGAGTAATGGAAGCAAGGTTAAAAAGGAAGGTGATAATTAGCAAGCCGCAGTATGATTTAATGCTGGGCAAAAGCACTACAGATGCAATGTTTGCTCTGAGGGTGTTGATGGAGAAATATAGACAAGGCCAGAAGAAGTTAGAAAAAGCATATGACAGGGTGCCTAGAGAGGAGGTGTGGTATTGTATGAGGAAGTAGGGAGTGGGAGGGAAGTATGTAAGAGTGGTACAGGTTATGTACGAGGGAAGTGTGACAGTGGTGAGGTCTGTGGTAAGAGTGACGAATGCATTCAAGGCAGAGGTGGGATTTCATCAGGGATAAGTTTTGATCCATTTCTTATTTGTAATTGTGATGGACAGGTTGACAGATGAGATTAGACAGGAGTCCCTGTGGACAATGATGTTTGCAGGTAACTCTGTGATCTGTAGTGAGAGTATCAGCAGGTCGAGGAGACCCTGGAAAGGTGGAGGTAATGCTCTAGAGGAGTAGAGTAATGAAGGCCAGTAGGAACAAGACAGAATACATGTGTGTGAATGAGAGGGAGGTCAGAGGAATGGTGAGAATGCAGGGAGTAGAATTGGTGGAGATGGATGCGTTTAAATACTTGGAATCAACAGTACAGAGTAACAGGGATTGTGGAAGAGAAGTGAAAAAAGAGAGTGAAGGCAGGGTGGAGTGGGTAAGGATGAGTGTCAAGAGTGATTTGTGACAGATGGGTACCAGAAAGAGTGAAAGGGAGGTCTATTGTTGTATGGGTTGGAGAAGGTGGCACTGACCAAAAAACAAGGAGACAGAGCTGGAGGTGTCAGAGTTAAAGATGTTAAGATTTGTATTGAGTGTGAGAAGGATGTACAGAATTAGAAAAGAGTACATTAGAGGGTCGGCTCAGGTTGGACGATTGGGAGGCAAAGTCAGATAGGCGAGATTGTGTTAGTTTGGACATGTGCAGAAGACAGATGCTGGGTATATTGGGAGAAGGATGTTAAGGATGGAGCTACCTGGTAAGAGGAAAGGAGGAAGGCCTAAGAGGAGGTTTATGGATGTGGTGAGAGAGGACATGCAGGTGGTGGGTGTAACAGAGCAAGATGGACAAGAAGATACAGAAAAAAATGATCAACTGTGGTCACCCCTAATGGGAGAAGCTGAAAGATGAAGATGATGGAGGAGAGGTGCTCAGATAGAGCAAGTGCACCACCAGGATGGCAAAGTATGAAACAAACAGTTGTAACAGTATGGGCAACTAGGGGTGAGTAGGGGTAAAAATACAGGAAAGATGCATATCAGGTATTAATGAAATATTCAGTGATTTGTCTGCTAATTTATTCATGCATGTCTTAAGTAAATGGGGACATACTTTTGAAGATAAAGCTGCTATAGATTTAAATCTTGTGAAATTTTATACTGGATACCTTCAATGATATGAAACAAGTTACAGTTTATTAATAACATGTTAGATGTTTGACAACTGTCTAAATGCTATGGCCTTCTGGATCTCCCAGGACTGCTCGCACACTTATTTGTACCTTCTATAAATATCACAAAGCACTGAAAATGCAGACCAAAGTAGAGTTTATTCTGATCTATTTTAAATAAGCTTGTAATCAAGTCAGCTTAATTCCTGTCAATTAAAAGAATAAACTACAATTCAGCCATTAAAATGAAAATTTTATTTATTTAATTCATTTATATTTAACTAGCAAAATACCTGCGCGTCGCAGCGGAGAAGTAGTGTGTTAAAGAAGTTGTGAAAAAGAAAAGGAAACATTTTAAAAATAACGTAGCATGATTGTCAATGTAATTGTTTTGTCACTGTTATGAGTGTTGCTGTCATCAAGGATTTGATTATCATTATTTCTTTCAATCAGGTTCGTATTTGGAGGACGTGTTGTGTTCAAGTTACACTCCGTGTTTGACAACCGTTGTAAAGATAACAGGTTTCATTCATCTAAGTGTTCACTACCCAAATCGCTACTCATGAATCTAAGATGTTTAACAGGCATTCCCGGTATTAACTTGTGGATTTGCCTGTGAGTATTTAGCGATAGCGTCTCTATGAACTTGTGGATTTCCCTGCGAGTATTTAGCGACAGTGTGTCTATTAACTTGTGGATTTTTCTGCGAGTATTTGGTGGCAGCGGCACAAAGTTGTTTCCGTCTAGCTGCATCAGAATATGTACCATGACATCTGACACGCCTCCTTTTTACTGTTTTTTCACAGCTTGGATTGCTGCTATCATAATCAGTTTGAGGTTCATGGTTTGTTTCAGTAACGTTAGTATTTGCAGGACTTGTGTTGAAGTGACAGTTGGCATCTGTCGCATCCAGCTTTTGAGAGTTGAAACATTCATAAACATCAAAGTGTCCACTACTCAAATCGTCACCTGTAAATCTAAGATGTTTAAGAGGCATTGGCGGTTCTCCAAAGGTGTAAAATATTTAGCCATTTCGGTACACATGAAATCGACAACCAAACAATTCAGTGACAGCCATCAACTCACATGCAGAAGCATAGGTGAAGGGCTTAAGCATTTCACTCTTATAGTGCCCCTGTGTAGTATAATTATCTCCTGTACCGTCATCAGTCCACACCTTGAACCTGTCCCAGTCATTCAATACATAACACACAATGTTCCTCCAGATATCAAGAGTGAGCCTGATATGAAACACAAAGAATGGAAAAGCCAGGCGGCATCTCCGGGCATGGAAACCACTCGGTAAGTGACAGTTCTTTGATCAATGGTGATCACCTCGATAGACATGTTAATTGGGGTACGGTTGGAACGGTAAAAGAAATGGGTACCTGAACAATGTAAACTAAGTCTAAAATACCTACACAATAACTATAAGCGTAATAAACGAACAATAAAAAAGCAGAGAAGCCGTGGATTAAATAAAAAGGCTGCAGTTATCAGCACAATAAAACAGCGGAGAAGCCGTGGATTAAATAAAAAATCTGCAGTTATCAGCAAGGAGACATGAATACCGTGGCGAAGCAAGGAAGGGAATGAAGAGACCGGAGCGACAGGCGGCCTTATATGGGCAGGCAGCTAATTACGTGGGAGGCGTGGGGATGGGGGACGCAACTCCACCTCACACGGCGACCGAGCTGCAGGCTATGGACGTATATATGTACGTAAGTAGGATTCAGTTATGACTGTTACGTGTAGAATTTCGAAATGAAACCTGCTTAACATTTGTAAGTAACTTGTAAGGAATGAGCCTGCCAAATTTCAGCCTTCTACTTACACGGGAAGTTGGAGAATTAGTGATGAGTGAGTCAGTGAGGGCTTTGCCTTTTATTAGTATAGATAAACATTTTATGTAAGGCCTTTTTAATTAAACTAAAAATATGCTTCCTAAATTGAAAAGAAATTGGCTGAATCAGAAACAATAGATTTTAAGCAATTAAAGCCAACTTACGGAATCTTTTTTACGGGGCCGTTCCTTCTTCATCTTCCCTCCTGCAGCCCGAATACTGACTCGATTTTCTCCACCCAGGAAACCACGACAGCTTGGAGCTCCACATAAACATTTCTGGGCTTCCTTCCTATATAAATAACATATCAGGTATGATGAGAATGATTACAAAATTAAAAGAATTTTCCTTGCACTAATCGTTTTATTTCTTTGGCATTATTCAAAATAAGGAGGGAACACTCACATTTGTCTGCCGTTTCTAGATTACATACTGTTTCACCTTTATCCATAACTCTAAGATCATAGCAAGTCTTGCATTTAGTGTGGTCTTGTTAAAACCTGTTACGTAGCCCATTTCACACAAGCAAAAGTGCAGCTTCAAGCAATATTACACATTGGCATAGCATTATCTCAGCATTAAATATGCAAGGTGTGAATTTAAGATCTGTGAATGCTTTCATTTCATTTTTATTGTAAGATATTAATTTATTCTCTTTATTTATAGCTTTGTTTGAAGGCCACAAAAACCACCACTGGAAATAAAAACAAAGCACTGAAAGTCAGTTGTTTAACAAAATGGTTTGACATAAAATTCCTGTCTTGAAATTATTCTAAGTTCACCTATTTTTATTGTGGTTGTCTACTAAGAGTGGAATTTAGAATCATGCAACATCAGACACAGATGAAGTCAAAGTGACAGTATAAACTATAAAACAGAGATGGTATGTAATGTGGATATTAATTTGTCTTCATTCTTTCAGACCAAAATTGCTTAAACTCTATCCAGAAGAGCTGAAAGATTTCATTCTTACCAAATCCTGCTTTTAATGAAATATGCAACCATTTTCATATTTACCTTTTATGTTGTCAGTCAAAAGTTTCAATTTGTTTATTTAAAAGAAATTTAATAAATACAGTCTAATAAAAACCTATTTGAAACCTTTTAAGACATTTTTGAAGACATTAAAGGACACTCAGGTTTTTACTCCTGTTGGTTTAGTCCTGTGATTTTAACTTTGTTCTGCTGAAAAAGCTTCAGTTTTTTACAATGCAAAGTAAAACAAAAAACATAAACCTTACTTTATAATATTTTTCTGATACTGTCCATTTTTCTTCATTGGCAAGGAGACAAACTGCCTGGACCCTGCAGTTGAGAAGCTTTCAAGTAAAGCATAGGTCTATGAGTGATTTTCGCGTTTCAAATGAGGGGAAATGTCACTGAAAGACCAACCAAGATCTAGCCGACCTTCCACAACTAGGAATGATAAAAATCTTGAAAACGTTTGCAATGCAATTTACAAAGATTGTTGTCGGACTATTGAAGAGATTACTGAATTGACTTGTGTGTCTTGGAGTTCTTACCACCTTTCCTACTTGCTTTATCTTGCTCTGCATGACTTTTTCTTGTTCCCACATATGAAGGATAAACTCAGATGAAAGTGTTTTTGTACCGTGGAGGAAATGAAAGAAAAAAATCGCTGCAGGCACTGGACAACATTCCAATTCAGGTTATTTTTGAATAGCCCCTTGTATATAGTATACACGCAAACACGCACACACACACACACACGCACACACACACTTTACAAATTCCTTCTACAGTTTTCTGAAAAATACTGAAATTCAAAGATCGACAATAAGCTAGAGATTAGAATGGTCTTTACTTAAATTAGAAGAAAACCTTTCAAAAGAAAGACTGCAAGTACACATGCATTCTGTCTTAGGCAGATATACAAGTTAGAAAATTCTATTCCTGAATGTGTAAAGTAAATATGTATATGAAGTTAATAGCTGATGTGAAAATCACCACTATAGACATGGATTCTTACAATTTAGTGATTCAGTTCATATGCAATGGTGAAATGATGATTCTTTTGCTCCCATGAAAAACTACTTCAAGTCTCCAACATCTTTTATCTTTTTCTGTAACATCTCAACCCACCTCCCCCCACAATGTATTACTAATGTATTACTTGTAGGAGGGAAGCCAAAAATTATAATACACTTAAAAAAAATGCAATAACCAAGCTAAACAGAGACTGTCAAATGCTCACCCGTATCTCTGGAACTGATAGTCAAAAGTAAGCTCTGCACCAGCAGGAACTAATTTTGTAGTGAAGAATCCCACACGAAGTTGTCCATTTACGGTCCACTAAAATAAGTCCAGATAAGCAAAATGCATAAACAGAAATGAGAAAAAGAAGACAGACAGAAAAGAATATACCAGCATCCTTTAATCCTCAAGTATGTTCTCAGTGATAATTCATTGATATTGTTACAGTTTATAAGACATGTTTGGAATCAGTACTGCTTTATGCATATGGTAACCCCAACATGAAGGTGTAGACATCAACTCAACTCATGCATGCTCACTTGTCTGGCTTTTAGCTGCTGCACTGAGCAGAAGTATAACTTACCAAATCTTGACTAACAGGTGATTGTGCTCACTCATCTGTTTAAGCCCTAAAACAGTTACTAGATTTTCTACCACATCACAATTAAACCACAGTAAGACTTTGACAAGATAGTAAGTGATATGAAAAGGTTTACTTAAGCGGTTCTTATATGATATTATTAGATATTCTTTCCTACATAATAGAACAAAACATTTTAAAAGGTCCTGCAATGGAAACAGAAATAGAAACCTGGACAGTATGATGTAGCTTAGCTCTGTATGATTGCTCCTGGGCATTTAACAGGTTAGATGATTAATGTACCTCATTTAAATGAACACATTACTATTAAGGAAAGCCTTTAAGGCATTCACATACTTTGTTTTTTGCTCTCTCTTCCTGTAATCAGCTTTTAAATAGAAAACAATTCAGGCTGTAATTAGAATTGAATTTATGAAAGCATCACTAGATTATGCTTAAAGACACGTCTTGAGTGTTACCATGCATACTACATAAAAGGTTATCAGTCTTTTGTTTTTTTTTTTTATTTTATACATTGCAGGGAACTGATATGTGATGACCACTGTGTGTTTGGCCATTCAAAACAGATATGCTGATTTGGCTGCATATGATTTATGAACTGTCAGTTAAACACATGCAAGTTACATTAACTCCATTAGTTGTGTTTAATCCAGAATGCCTACCTGTCCACTACATATATGTCCTTTGTTTTTTGTGTAAACTTAACATTCAAAAGATAGCTAGAATTAAAACATCGGCATCTATAGCTTTATAGCTGTTTTAAATATATGCCAGATTGCAATATTAGACAGAATCTAATTGCTGGTTGAGTGTGTGTTAAAACCCAAGGTTTTGCTCTCAACTTTATGAAAATTATTAATTTGCAACTTCTACAGTATACAGTATATATGCATCATTTTATTAAGTTCATTATCTGGACAGCTTATTAGTAGAGTTTAGTTATAGCAATATATATACTTTTTTTTTCTACAGTTGTCTTAAAGATACAGTGACAGTGCTTCTTGATGTAGTACTTACTGGAAAATAACTTCTGACCTTTTTAAATAACAAAAACATAACTAGCAGCAGTGATATCCAGTTAATCTTGTGTTTTTGCTTGCTATTATTTCTGAAAAAGCTACATTTTAATATTGAAACAGTGCACAGTATTAAAGCTATATAAAAAGAAAATGGAGGGACAACCATTTATTTAGAATGTACCATATAGCTATGAAATTAAAAATTCTAAACATTTCAATTACATAAAAATCTATGTTAACAAATAAAAAGAATGCAATGGGAAGTATGTTCAGAAATCAATCTAATTTTATTGCCAAATGTTTCATTGATCATGTAAATCTGATTTCTGTTCTTCATTTTGAAAATGATTTTGATGACACTTAAATGCTTAATGTTAGGTAACACTACATTTTTTTCAAGTAACATGCTTAAAACAAGCAACATTCTTAAAACCCACATTTTCTATATCATTCACTTGTTCTATTACGCTAGAAATGAAAAACTATCCCTGCTCCAAAAAAAGTATGATTTAAAATTTTAGTACATGCTTATCTTACTTAGGCTAAAGCTTACAATCCTTGCTGTTTGTTTATATAAAAAAAAAACAAAAAAAAAACAAAAAAAAAAAACACAACCTTTGAATATGAAAAATTTGTCCATAAGACAATCAGTTAACTCACTGGCAGAAGTTTCTGATAAATGACCAAACTTAACCTTCTGTTGGTTACAGTTAGCCTGTAAGTTCTCATTTCAGAAAGCTTTTGATTTTCATCAGGTTTAACATAATCCATCACTAAATAAAGCGTAAACATAAATTGTTCCAGAAATCTAAGAATGCATCATCATACATTTTTTTCAAACTAACACAGTTAACAGTGATTTGAAATTTTTGTATCTTGCCATTAAAAATAAATTTGTACAGTAAATGCTAGGTGAATACTTGGTCATGTTAACTTTATTGCATTAACTAAACCATGTAGCATTCAAGCTATGGTTTAAACCAAAAAAAATATCGTAATACAAGAAATCAACCAAGTTTAAGGTGTAAAAAGCAACACAAATTATTCTGACCTAAACTTATCTGCTACGAATTAGACTGAATATTAAATTGGTAGCGTGCAAGAAAGAGTTACAAAAAGTCAGCTTCACATATGGCAATAAAGATATTAATTGAAAAGTTATAACTACATTTTTGTCTTTATTTGGTTTTAATTGACTTAAAATGTCAAAGCCAACCTTACACACATGTGAGAAGTACATAAAAATTCAACCTATAAACATTGTGGTATTGATTTTAGTTATTTTGTTAGGTAATGATATAAAAGTAATTTTAAGGAAAATCCTGAAACAAAATTAAACAATAAATATCCCATTGATAAGAAAATGCCATATCTGACCATTATCTGAACATCTGAATATTGTCATAGAATAGTATATGTTACCTTGTTTTTTATTTTCATGCCTGCTCTAATTAAACATTCTACTCAATTGTTAAGTGAAGGGTACTAGTTTGTTTTCACCTTGTGCTAAAACAATATTCAATAAGGTTAGCTATTCTGCAACTATAGAATTCACAACAAGTAAGATTCATGCATTTCATTGACTAACATTTTTTCAAACTCACCTTCTGTGTCTCACAGTTGGGCTCACAGCTATGGTTCATGAATCTTGAGCAGTTACCCTTCAAAGTAGCATCAATTATCTGATATTGAACACAGAGCACAAGTAAGTGATACAGTAGCATTAACTGATATTTTTGGAAGTCAATTAACAGACATCATAATCTTGTTTGCAAAAAACTAAAAGCATTAAGTGATAACTGAAACAAACTTTTTAGCAATGTAATGATATTTTATAAAGCTCTTAATATTATTTTTAATGTTTGATGTTCATCACACATTTATTTTGCATTAATTATCATTGTTTTGATAAAGTATTTTGTCAGTATTCAAACTTTTACTATGACATTCTTATAGTTTATTCAATTCATTATTGTTCCCTCAACTATTAACTTTCCTTGAATAATGATTTTTATAAGAATAAAACTAATACATCATTTATTAAGAATTATTAATTATTACTTAAAAAAAGAATTATAGTAATATATATTCTAAAGCATAACTTTGATATATAGGCTACATCAGCAAGCATATATTAATACATTAAAATTGACAGAAAATCCTCTTCTAGCCAAAAAGTTTAAAATATTGCAGCAATGTTTTAATGTAATGAACGTATATACCGTAACATATTTTTAGTTACTGTTAATTCTACCTTCAGCTAAACAACCTTGAACAGATGAACTACAGGACACTGAACTGGAGAGGAAAGGGAGATATTAAGGCACCAAAGAGTAAACTCTTTATTGGACCCTCCATGACCCACCATTTTGATCTTAGACTGAGGAAAAAACATGTTTTTTTTTCCCTTCTAAAATTCTATCAACTCCATATTTCTTTCTCTTCTCCTATACAGCTTTATCCATATTCTGAAAGTCTGTCAATACACAGAATTTACTAAGATTAATTAAAAAGCAACATAGAGTAAACATACAGTAATCCCTCCTCGATCGCGGAGGTTTCGTTCCAGAACCCCCCACGACAGGTGAAAATCCGCAAAGTAGAACCCATATGTTTGTATGGTTATTTTTATATATTTTAAGCCCTTAGAAACTCTCCCACACTGTTTATAAATATTCTCTGCACAGTTCTACAGTAAACCCTTGTTTATAGCGGTTAATCCGCTCCAGACAGATAAATGAATTTCCACGAAGTAGTATTCTTTATTTTTAAATCTAATATTTTCACAGTTAGAGCATAGAAAACCTGTTTACAACCTTCTAAATATGTTTGTTAACATTATTAGAGCCCTCTAGAGTTTAAACTTTAAAGTTTAAACTGTGCTCCATGACAAGACAGAGATGACAGTTCTTTCTCACAATTAAAAGAATGCAAACATATCTTCCTCTTCAAAGGAGTGCAGTCAGGAGCAGAGGATGTCAGAGAGAGAGAGAAATGTAAACAATCAAAAATCAATAGGGCTGTTGGGCTTTTAAGTATACGAAGCACCTGCGATAAAGCGGCCGCAATGAAGGGATCAATGTGAAGGTAGTCTTACAGCATTTTTTACAGGAGCGTCTGTATCTTCTAAGCGAACAGCCTCTGTGCAAACAGCCCCTCTGCTCACACCCCCTCCGTCTGGAGCAGAGAATGTCAGAGAGAGTGAGAGAGACAGAGAAAAGCAAACAATGAAAAATCAATACGGGCTGTTGGAGCTTTGAAGTGTGCGAAGCACCATGCGGGAAGCATATCATATATCATTGAGGAGTTTTATTTAATACGTAATGAATGCTCTGATTGGGTAGCTTCTCAGCCATCTGCCAATAGCGTCCCTTGTATGAAATCAACTGGGCAAACAAACTGAGGAAGCATGTATCATAATTTAAAAGACCCATTGTCCGCAGAAATCCGCGAACCAGCGAAAAATCCGTGATATATATTTAGATATGCTTACATTTAAAATCTGCGATGGAGTGAAGCTGCGAAAGTCGAAGCGCGATATAGCGAGGGATCACTGTACTTCTTTTTCCTGAAGTATTTAAAATATGTGCACTTTAGGTTAATTTGAGAGTATAAAAGGACCATAGGTGCCTTTGCCTCAGAATGGGGCTCATATCCCGTGCAGGACAGGCTTTAACCTTATACTCGGTGCTGTTAGAATAAACTGTCAATTTATATAACCCAATAACCGAGAAGACACTTACTAGAAATTGACAAGATACTACAGATGAAAGTTCAAAATTTTCTGCTTAAAAATAAGTTTGCTTACAGTAAAATTCCCCTTGGGGATTAATACAGTGTACCAAATAAATAAATCAACTGTAAAAATTTTAGTTTTATTACCTCATTGTTCTTCAAGGCCATGAAATAGTAGTGAATATTCTTGCTTCGGGCATATTCCTTCACCCTGGCTTTAAACTCTTTGTGATCCAACACTTCACCACAGTATTCCAGAACAAATGTGTTGCTGACAGAAACATCATATGAATATTAGATGCAAGAATTACAGTATACAACATAAAGCACACATTACCAGCTGGAGCACCAAATATTGTGTAATATGAAAACTAGGACTTGACTTATCAGGTGTCATGTGTATGGACAGTGCTTTAAAATTATTTAAACATTAGATAAAAATAAACAGTGATGTAAAATAAGGAATGTTAAGTGCATTATAAGTAATCATAGATATGTAAATGAAATATTTTAGCAGTTTTAATATTTTTATGCTGAACAAAATGGTTTTGAAAATTAAATGTGTTCTCAAAAAGTATCAGAAACCTTGCAAAATTAATCCTGCAAAAATGATCCATCTGCTATGCAGGTTAGAAATGTTTACAACCACTTACAAAATTTATCTCCAATTAAAGTCTCACACTCCAGTATACCATCAACTCCAAAAATATTGACAACCCTCAAAAAAGTAAGCAAAACCTTTAAAACTAGAATTACAGGAGCCTACGAAAAAACTTGTAAACCTGGCCAACTTTAAATCCCTTCGCACCTCTGTGTCAGTGTCTTTGTGGCTCTGAGGCTAAGGATCTGCACTGGTATCCCGAAGGTTGCCGGTTCAAATCCCTGTCACTGCCAAAAGAGATCCTACTCTGCTGGGCCCTTGAGCAAGGCCCTTAACCTTCTGTTGCTCCAGAGGCACTGTTAAATGGCTGACCCTGCGCTCTGACCCCAAGGGGTATGCGAAAACTAACAAATTCCTAATGCGAGAAATTGTATAAGGTGAAATAAAAGAACAAAAAAAAAAAAATGTGTCGAAAGAAGCCCTTCCTGAGACCTGCCAGTGTTTCAGGGGCTCTTGTGAATAACAGTTAATACCAGAACATTTTTGCCAAAAATCTGGTTGCCAAGACCACAATGCTGAAACTGATCATTGAGGGTTCTTCCATGGACTTGTATTTTGATGTCACTGAATAGTCCTGGAAAGTCAGTCAGTTTTGAGACATGAATGTACACCTGAAAATCAAGTTAAATTCTGAATTTGAATTTGCTATAGCCGGATAACTACGGATGAAATTCAGAAAGCTGAATTGCTCCATCTTTTAGTACAATATCAAACAGTTTGTAATGTTACAGTTCAGTATTTTAAGAACTGAAATGGTAACCACTACATATAAGCATGAATGTATATTTACCACCACATATTGTACATCCACATGTTTAAATAAATTAGGGAACCTTTGACTTTCTACAAACAAAAATAGTTTATAACCTAAACCAAAGAACTCCATTAAAATGGAAACCAGTTAACATATGGGATTCAGAGGTGAAAAACTGAAGGACGCACATGTCAACAAAACTAACTACACTTTAATAGATGTGAAAATGACTATTTAAGCAACCAATCCTTAGCCCAGTGGCTGTCATTGAACCTCTAATTTATATAATTTAATTAGCTTATCTTTTTTTCTCTTCTCTTATTCTGCATCAAGAAAAGCACGTGTCATTTTTAAAAGTTTAGATATATTGAGATTCTTATTTTTGCTGTAGCTCTAAATGCATAACCCTGTTTTGTTGTGTTTTTATTAATCTGCCTTTTTCTGTGCAATTCATGTCCTTAATTATATCCTAATAAAGACAACCAACAATGAGCAGAACAGGCACCCAGGCAAATAACACTACCTACTGAAAAGCTGCAACGACTTCAGCTTCAGACCCAGAACACCTTGAAAATCAGAATTAAAATCATGATGGATGATGGAAATCTTAAAACCCATGTATAAAGAATACATTAAATAATCCCTATGTAACATATATACATGCTTGGTACATCTTAATAAAAAAATTCCCAAACTTAGTTTTTGTAATTTCTACATTCACCCAGAACAAAAAGCGGGAAATAACAGCTTGCTTAATCAAGTTGAGAGTCCATTTGAAAACAGATGTTGATTTTCACAAAAACCTGAAGACGCATAGACTATCCAGGACTAGGTTTGAGAATCATTGCAAGTTACACACGGTCTTTCCTGGCATACCTTGTTCTGAAATGTTAGAAGGTGCTGAAACTGGTATACAGCTGCACTATATAAGGGTATGTACTTGTTGAGCATTTAAAATGAAGGATTCATAGCACTGCAGGTTAAGTGGATCCAAGTGTTGTATAGAAGTAAATGTATAAATACTTCATTAGTGTATTTGTATTTTCAAAACATACGTAAGTATTACCATTTGCTGTCTACTTTTACTCTACTACATTTTTAATACACTGATGGCAACTTTTACTCCAATATATTTAGCTGGACACATTTGTTACAATGACAATAAACCAGAAACAAAGGGATTACACAAATATGCACAATGTCTTTCTTAGACAATTATCTAAAATACATGAAGAATCTGGGACAATTCAGTTGCTGGAACTAACACCCAGTCAACTATTCAGTCATTCCAAGTTCATCTCACTGCAGCCTACACAACAGGGTTGGATGTCAGTTATGTGATATCCTAGCTATCTTCAGTTATTTCCAAAGCTGATGGTGCCACCTTCAGACACTCTGTATTACTTGTTTCATACTTAGTGAATACAAACATATGGAAGATAGCAGAATAATTTTAAATTTTAAGAACTTCTGACTATATATAAAACTAGCAGGAGTACCCGGCGTTGCCCGGGAATCTATAACCGTTGAATTTCCGAAATGAGAGAAACAGAATATAGAAATAGAACAAACAGCTTTCTGATTCACATTTTATTGTAATAGGTAATATAAGTGGTCATTCCAGAGCCTTTGGATACACTCTATTTTTTGTTTTCCCTTGTGGTGAGAAAATGAACAAATTGTCAGGATGGTCCACTGTAGAAAATGCTATGTAGAGTTGTCCATGTGAAAAGCATGGATTGTCGAAATTGATGCCTGCAACTTGTAGTGATTGCTGTTGAGCCTTATTAATTGACATAGCAAAAGCCAAACGAACAGAAAATTTAAGTAGTTTGAAATCAAAGGGTATATCATTCGGAATCAGCGGTATTCTTGGTATGAAAACATCTTTACGTCTTGCGCAACGTGTCATGATAGTTGCTTCAATAATATTTGGATAGAGAGTCTTGACACAAAGGCGAGTGGTATTACACAGTAAGGAACGTCTGTGTTGAACCGTGCCGCTATCTTACGGATGTTGGCGATGGTAACTACAGAGAGAAGTGACATACAGCCGCCGCTGCGTGTGTGGAAAACGGCGGGGGAAGGATGCTGTCTTTTTAAGGTGTGTCTGTTCAAACGTGTACCCGGCGTTGCCCAGGAATCTATAACCGGTGAATTTCCCAAATGAAAGAAACAGAACATACTGGCAGCAGAAGTGGACTTTCTAATTCTACACGGAATTGTTGGTATGAAAACATCTTCACGTCTTGTGCAACGTTCCAGACGCCCTTGAAATAGACTTTTGTCTGGCATCGGAAGTGGATTTTCTAACTCTACATAATTTTTTCGGTGGCATGGGTATAATAGTGAAAAGCAGGACAATTATAATGTGTTACATGGTATTATGTATGGAATAAGCACCACAGTGAGATGAATGCACGTTATTTACAATACGTCGCAAAGCGAACAAATAGCACCAGTCAGTCAGAAAGACCAAGACTGAAATCGTACTGTGAGTCAGAAAGCGAGCAAATAGCACCACAAATATGGAAAGCCAGTCACGCACAGTGGGTCGGTCATGTTTTACATCCATAATGCAGTTCCCCTTCACCAGGTGAAAGCAGTCGGCCTTCTCATACTTGGACACTTCCGCCATCTGTTGGCAATTTAAAGAAACATTGGTAAAGAGCGACGCACCGGGACCAAACGTGCCGCTAGATGGCGTTGCCATTAATGTCTGTTGAAACGTGCCATCTTGTTGATAAGTACAGGCACTTGTGCCGAACGTTGTGTCACTGAAAAGTTTCACTGCGCTTCACCACGAACATTTGTCTGAACCAAACATACCCCATGACCTCCTCCTGGTTACAAAGGAGCCCCATCCCCAGTTTGGTGGCGATTGGATGCCCGGTGCAGATTTGTATAAAGGACAAACAAACATACATACACACATCGACTTTTTCCCAACCAAACATACCTCATGACCACTTCCTGGTCACAAAGGAGCCCTATCTCCAGTTTGTTGGCGACCGGACGCCCAGTGTAGATTTGTATGGCGGACAAACAAATAGCACCAGTCAGTCAGAAAGACCAACACTGAAATCGTATTGTGTTAGCAGACAGCTTGCCTTCCCTTTCTTCAGATGTTTCATCCGCTCTTGCATCAGCAGCCCTTCTCCTGTTGGCAGACAGCCTGCCTTCCCTTTCTTCAGATGTTTCATCCACTCTTGCATCAGCAGCCCTTCTCCTGTTGACAGACAGCCTGCCTTCCCTTTCTTCAGATGACTCATACGGGTTTCCCTTTTTTGAGATGACTCATAGGCTCTTGAAGTAGCAGCTGTAATTGTTTGATACGCCAGATGGGATTGCCTGGGACGTGTGCCGAACGTTGCGTCGGTGAAAAGGTGCCCTGCGCTTCACAATTAACATTTTTCCCAACCAAACATACCCCATGACCTCCTCCTGGTCACAAAGGAGCCCATCCCCAGTTTGGTGGCGATTGGACACCCAGTGCAGATTTGTATAAAGGACAAACAAACATACACACATACATCGACTCTGCTTTATATATTAGATGAGAGCAACATGGTGGCACAGTGGTAGAGCTGCTGCCTTGCAACAAGACGACATGGGTACATCATAAAGGTGGTTCACGTTTTAAATTCTAAAATGCCAAGTCACATATTCAGAGTGAAAATTCTTTAATTCCAATTACTAATAAATTAACCAATAAATCTTTAAGAACTTATGGTTTACTTCAGGAGTCCCCAACTCTGATCCTGGAGGGCCCTAGTGGCTGCAGGTTTGCATTCTAACCCTCTTCTTAATTAGTGACCCGTTTTTGCTGCTAATTAGCTTCTTTTGAATGAATTTTATTTGACTTTCTCTTAAAGACTCAGACCCCTCAATTGTTTTTTTCCTTAATTAGCAGCCAAACAATAATGAGATACAAAATGAACCAAAACATGACCAGCAAACTGTGTCGATCATACATATCTGACAATAAAGAAAGGTGAAGGTCTCAGGAATGTTGATCTGCTCGGGTCCCCAAAACATTTTACCAATGCTCTTAGAAAAGGGAAAATTAACAATGCCAGAAATGTCTGCTGTTGCACAATGTGAGCAGTAATACGCCATGGAATTAAAGAGCAGGTTTAATTAACAATCATTGTTAATCAGTGCCTAATTAAGCAGCTGGTTGGAGTGAAATTGGTTGGAGTTTGAGGCCCTGACTTAGTTGGTCTTCTGTTGGCTCACTCAATTCACTTTTCATTTCTGTTTGGGTGCCATTTAAGGAAAGAAATGAAGCAATTCAGAGGAATGATGAAGAAATTCAGGGGAAAAAATCTTAAAACAAGTCAATTAAAATTAATTGAAAAGAATTTAATTAGCAGCAAAAACAGTGCACTGATTAAGAAAAGGTTTAGAATGAAAATCTTAAGGCACTGGGGCCTTCCAGAGGGCTGTTCCACGAAGCGAGCTAATCTCAAAATCCAGGCTTATTTCGATAATCCCGGTTTAATTTCACCAAATTCGGTTCCACGAACGAGGCTAACCTGAAGCTCCGCTTAATTACCATGTCAACATATGCTCTTGGACAAGCCTGCTCCGTGGCAGGTTAGTTGTGAAGCTTAGCTTAGCTTGATGAATATGATTGAACAAGCCATGTGATGTCACAGCACAACATTCTGCGGGGCTGGGATTATTCTGCTGCTGTTCTCTCCCTCTTTCGCAC
>JANRMT010062844.1:860726-886732 GCA_026402145.1 Polypterus bichir lapradei
AAATAAAATAAATAAATAAATAAATAAGCTCCAGCATTTTTACTAACATATAGGTATGTTTCCTCTAACCCCTATGAATCTAGCATTACCTACTCTTTTCAACATGAGCTTCAGTACTTTGATTTCTTTTGTAGAATCACCCTGCTTTGTTCATCTACAATGTATATGTTTCTTCCATTCTCCAATTTTTTTGTTCCATAAAACTGAAAGCATGATATAAGGCTCATTAATAATGGAAGGAGCAGCCTTACAGGTGAGTAAACCTGCCTTTTTGCTATCAGTCTGGACTGAACTTCAAATTATCTGAACATCATACCAACATGGCTTGAGGATGTTTGGCCAATTTAGAACCTGAGAGAGCTCTCGTCCTGGCACTAAGGCAGGAAATAAAACTACCCGCAGTGTTAAGAGTTATGTGCCTTGCACTTTTTTTTATTACTGAGATCATAATGTGATCTAGGACCTATGCAGAGCATGCATTTATAGTAGTCACCACAAAATTATGTGAAAGGGTTTTATTAAATACTAGATAATAGAAAAAAAATTTCCACACTTCAGGTATTCAGTATGAAGAAATGGGACATATTCCCTCAGTGAAATTTTAAAGACTGTTTAGCAATTTCAGGAAAGTTTTGGATGCATTTTGTAAATCCATAGTTAGTGAAATTAATTACTGAATTTATGGCTCCTTAACTTTTATAAACATTCACAGCTGAATGATAAGTGACTTAATTTACAAATTAACAATGTTATAAAATTTAGAGTTCAAATATTCACCCTGATCACTTCAGACAAGCCATAACTTACGGTGGAAGGTCCACAGCAGCACGAAGTCCCCAACCCTTGTTTTCAGTCAAAATAACTTCAAAATCTGCATGCTGTTTGCGCTGGAATCGTCGATTTGAGCAGTACTGTCCATTTGGACATCTGGAAGAACTGAGGGAAGGCGAAGAGATTAAACAAGGCAACTGCAATCAACAAGGATCCGAAGGAAACACTGCAGTATTTAAAAATAGCAAAATAATTAGAAACAAACAGTATAGTATCTGAATGTGCACAAAGGAACAGAACATATTAACAGTTCTTTACATTAATCTCCTTGCTTTGTGGACCTGGAAAAGACTATTACCATATATCCCTGTGGCATCTTCTGGAAAATACTACAAGAAAATAAGGGCTCAGGTGTCATTGCTGCATGCCATTTGGTTCTAATATCTGTAGTCTTACATTTGAGTCTGTTAAATGTGGACATTAAACTCTGCCAAGTATGTGACTGGTCCTTTCTCTTGTTAATGATTTTCATGAACAGTATATCAATGTACAGACAATTTTTGAAGAATGTTTATTTTAGGAATTATGTTGTTGTCTCCTTACTTTACAAAACCGTTATCTCTAAAGGGAGTTTTACCAACTGAATGTTATGTGTTTTTTGGAACATTTAAAGTCGGGAGTTCTATGTTCTCTCATAGAAGAAAACTGTCTTGCTCCCCACAGTTAAGAGGTTAGATACTTCAAGCTGAGGAGGTCAAAAACATTGGAGTCTTCCTCACAGCCAAGTGTAGCAATGATTGATAATTAGTGCAGTGGAAGTCATTTTGTGTACATTGTAGAGGTAGTGAAGTGAAAACCAATCTCATCCTTACACATGGTCACAAGTTCTATGTCGTGTCTAAACGAATAAGTTTGAGTACAAGTGCAAAATACAGGTCCATGGGACAGGTTGCTTGGTTTCATCTCTTTTATAGGGTGTGTACCACAACAATATGCAATATGAACTCAGAATAGAATCACTCAGAATCAAGTGGAGCCATTTTGAGCATACTGTATGAGAAGGTGTCTCATAGCATGTTGAGGAACTTGCATCTGGAAATTCCTCAAAAGGATCTAAAAAATGCTTATGAAGAAAGGGCGGCCTGGCCTGTCCAACTTGGTATGGTGTCACTGCAAGCCTCACTAGGCAAATAAATTCTTAAAAAGTGATGCGAGTTTTCACCTTAATTTAAAAAACAACACTGCATTACAATCAGTTTTTATGAGCAACATGAAACAATGACTGAATGATGTGTTGTAATTTTATAATGAAGAGGGATGCTGTATTATTTATTAGAATTTATCATTCTCTCTAAAAAACACTTTAAAAATTAAGACAAATTCATAATAAGTACTCCTCACCACTCGATCATGAGCAATCTATTCAGGCAATCATCTCCACAGGCAACCATTCCCTGAGCTCTCTCCTCCTTGGCCAGAATGCTGCATTCACACTGCATACGTTTGATATCTCGGTGAGATTTGTTTTTCTTTCTGCAAATATCAAAATTTACTGTTAATACAATTGCTAGTTTTAAAAAGAGTCTGAAACATTGTTCACCTAACTTGATGCAATCGACAGTATGATGTAGTATATATCCTTCATCTAGTATTTATATCTAAGTCTATCAAACAAGTAAATGTTGAACTTGATGTTAAATCACAAATTACAATTCTAAAAGAAAAAAGCTGTAAACTTATTATTTTCCTAACAATATAAAAGCACATACAAGGATCTGCACATTTAAGAAATGTTGTTTAAAACTGTAGACAAAATAATTAGGTATACTAAACCCAATGTATTTCTGAAAATGTGGCAAAAGAACTTAATATTTAAAGAACTCCAAAAAATGATGTAGGAAACAATGTTAGTCTTCACAAAAAGAAAAGAGACTAAAGTACTTGCTTTAATTAAGTCACATACATAAAGTAGTGCAGATGTACTCTATAAAGTCACATATGATCCACTGCTGTTGTATTTTAAGTGAATGGATCTTCTAATGATTGAGAGCAAATTTATTACCAACTGAACAACACAAATATCCAGTCTGCAACAGAAACTGACATTTTTAAAAATAATTTTCTACATGTTTTCCTGAAAGAAAAATACATACTGCTCAGTTATTGTCAAAGAATTAAAAAAAAATGTGAGCTACTGATTCTGAACAAAATACTGGTATAACTAGTAATCAGACATAGCCTTTTCTAGGCTGATGTTCACCTCTGTCCAGAATCATTTTTAAGACCGACATTCTTGAACCTGATGAGAGAATGTATTAATTGAAGTTTCCAAGAGTTCTGTTCCTTTCCTGTGTTTAACAAGACATCTTGTATAACCATCAGTAAAAGGAAAAAGGCCCTCAAATAACACTTAGGCCAAATGCAATTTAAAGGGAGATTATCAAAAAATAGAGAAACATAGTTTGTTTTTTTTCTTAGAAGTACAAGTAATAATGTTTAAGAAAGGAAAAGTGAGACTAGCAATAGCTTGAAGTTCGGATGATTTTGAACTGAAGGAAATGTTTAAATGAAATAAAGTCCTAAAAAATGTCTTCCACCTGAAAGGAAGTTGCAGATATAGAAAGTGCCTGGATAGAACATTTTATGTATTTTTAAAATAAACATAACATGAGATTCCATAAATCAAAAAGCTGTGACAGGGATCTTTGCAAAACATGATGCAGTTGTACAGTCACATACTGTATTTATTGCTTAAAACATTTATTCCAGCAGTTAAATTTAGTACTCTATGTAATGATTGGGCCCTGAGTAAACATAGTACCCATTAATTATTAATACAGTTTTTTTAAACTTGCACAAAACAACTTTTAAAATAGTTTTAAAAATAATTTTATATGTTTTGGGCTTTTTTTTTTTTGAGTTTACTATATCATAGCATTTACGTATACATAGACATGAAGCTGTTAGATAATGAACTGGTCATAGAGAAATGCAAACTCTTGATTAACTGATTTACCTCAGAGTATAAGAGAAAGCTGGAACAATGAATGTTATGGAATAGTCATTACTTCAAACATCAATCCATTTACTGTGTCTATTTACCATTTAACTCAATTACAGGGCTAAAAGGAAATTATATAATACTCTAATGTTGTAAAAGAATAATAAAACCTATGTATGTTTTTTCTGTTTATGAGTAATATGCAAAAATTCACTTAAGTTTAAAGTGCAGGTTCAGTATCCCTAATCTGAAACACCTGGGAGTATGTCAGCTTTCTGATATTTTCAAATTTTTGTATAATGAGATATCCAGGGGACACCCTTGACCAGGAAGGAAAATGCAGCCAAACCAGCTAAAGGACAACTAGCATATATAATAAATTTATATCACCAAGCTGTTATTATAATGTTCATTGGTGTGACAAACATTAAATCTCAAAAGTGATGGATATGATGTACAGACTGTGTTTTAGTTTCCTTTTAAGTGGGAAATAAATAGAAAATTTCTGGTTATTTGTCAGGTTATATCAGCTACCTGTTATCACTTCTCAGGGAGCTCGAGTATCTCATCCAAGCTTCACTCCATCATGGCTGCTGTGCTGGAAACATTTAACTGACTGATGAGGTGCTACATCCATTTTTCATGTGGTGTGGGTGTAAATACATAAAACAATGTGTTTTCACCATCATAAAAAGGCAATTTATAGAAATATACAGTTTTCCCCACGTAATCAGAGCACTTTACTGTACTCATATTGCAATAAGGGCACCTAGCAAGAATGAATGTGCTTTTGTTAACCATAAGCAGTGACATTTAAGCGTTTAAGCATTTTTGAACTGCTATGCTGGTGTTATCATGAGGCTTTGCAGAGGACAGTGCTTGTTTTCTGTGATTTGTTGCTTAGCAGTACTCAGTGCTTCACAGGGTACCCCTCCAATACCACCCCCCAATTGATGATCAGGTGTTGTTTTCTTTGTTTTGAATCTGCAAATATGTTATTCACATCTTCTTTTTGGTATATGCATATTTTCCTGCTTGATTCCAAGCAAGACTTTATAAAAGGGACCTCAGAAGCAGAGGAGAGAAAAAGTATTTGAGCGGGATAAATGAGGGCTTAAAGAAAAATTAAAAATTAAAAATAAGTGAAGTCTGCCTTTCAAAGGTAGTGTGTGTTATACTGTATATGTCCTTAAGACAAGGGAGCTGTGTCCCAGTAATAATCTGTCAACTTCACCACACCCCTGCTTGCTAAGCTGGTTAGGGCTTCAGATTGTCATTTATTAATAATATGTATTTGAATGTAGGTTAAAATTCAGAGGGTAAGTTTTTGTACCAAGTACGGTACCAGGCAAAAGTCTGACACACCTAATTGAAGGTATGCTTGTCATGTACTTAGAAATGAATTTCAAGTATTTAAGCATAAACCTTTAGATCAAAAAGTCTAAGACATATTTAAATAGTGAACTTAATGCCTAAGCACGATTTCTTAAATGCATCTTACATTAGCTGTTCAAAAGAGACTGCATGAATCAGGTCTTCATGGAGCAATTGCTGCAAATAAACCACCTCTGAATGAGTCAGATAAGAACAGGACAACAGGTTTCTGTCCTTTGGTCTGATAACTCCAAATTTGACATTTTTGGTTTTCACCACTGTGTCTTTGTGAGACACAGAAAAGGTGGCTGCATGATGTCTATGTGTGTGATTTTCATTGTGAAGCATTGAGGACGAGGAGGAGATTGCAATTATGGAGGGAAAACTTGCTAGCACAGTATTCTGCAGTAACATGCAATTCCATCTGATCAGCACTTAGCTCGGTTGTAATTTGTTTATCAACAGTGCATTCACAGTAACAAAATCCATCTCCAGGCTGTATAAGAGCTATCTGGTAAATAAGGAGTGTGATTCAATGCAGCAGCAGATAGCCTGGGTACTACTGCCATCTGACCTAACCCCAGTATAGATGGTATAGGATGAACCGGAGTGGACAGTGAATGGAAAGCAGCAAGCACATGTTCTGTATATGTGGGAAAAGCATCCCAATTGGCTACTTGACACAAATATTCTAAGCTGTTATGAAGGTAAAAGGTGGCTCCTTTGAATAATCGAGGATACTTTTGTGTTGTTTAACACATTTTTCATAATTCCAAGTATAACATCTTCACTGTTATTCAAAAATGTAGAAAACAGCAACAGTAAAGAAACATGCTTCAATGAGAGGGTGTACCTAAACTTTAAACTGGTACTGGAAATAATAGTAATGAAGCCACATTAACAATTATTGATTGCATTTTGTTAAATAAAGACTGAATACTGTTTGATTATTAATACAAATAAAAGGTATTAACTAAAAAATAAATTCTATAATCCTCTAATCCTACTCATATTTTAAAAACTTAAAACATTTTCTTTTCTTAAATACCTTATATATACTCTTAGATTTTAATTTCTAGCTAAAGAAAAAACAAATATTATCTGCTTATAGTTCATCTGCACTCACGTGAAAGATAAACGTAAACATGGAACTTCTGGCATTAATAATAAAGCGGATAAAAAAAAAAAAAAAACCCTGTTCACTGTCTGTGCCATCCAAGATCAACACTGCACTGGCCATATCAACTATCAACAGCCAACAGTTATTTTATTACACTGACAGTTTTTACTTGGTCTAGAGAGTATCAGCAGTCATGCTAAGCTTCCTGTACTCTCCCCAAAAAAAAAATCTAAGAACGCTTAAGCAAGAGTGTGGTAAAGTAAGCTTTGATGTTTGTTTATTATCTAAACAGCTAGGTAATATTTTTCCCTTTACCCATTATAATAGACACAGATAGATAGATACTTTATTAATCCAAATGGGGAATTATATCTTTTCATTTTAGGTGCATTTTTACTATCATATTTTGAGTTATAAAACGCTTCCCAATTTAAAATCAAAAAGAAATGTGCACTTTATTTCCCATGCGCATTTCAGTTTTCATTACATGCTACCCCTCCCAAGTACTTCTTTGTGCCCAATTCTCTTACAAAGCAATCTTTGTTTAATATAGTAAATCATACATTAAAAAAAAATCAATCAAATTATTGTGTATGTAATATTTTTCCACTGCTAAAACAAAAAATGTACTATGTAGCTAGATTGCTTAACAATGTCCGTCTTGAAACCAGATAAAGATCACAAAGGCAGTTCACCTTAACCTGTGATGGGCAAGATAGAGAAGTCATGAGATTTTTTGGAGCAAAAATGGACATGGATGTAATTTTGTGCACCCCGTTTAAATTTCTCAGACTTATCTACAGTACATGAAATGAGGAACACAGTGATTTCTATATTTGCATCTCCGGCTCTCCAATGTGTCCTGCATATAGAAAATTTAGCATCAGGCCACTGCTCCAAAAATTTTCTATAAGTGGCTGCTACAAAATAATATACTGTAAATGATGAAAATCCATAACCATTTCTCACTTAGTAGGCAACTCTTTTGAAATGAGTGCATGAAGAAGGCTATTTTTTATTTAATTAATTTGTTACAACTGTTTTAAAGAAGTCATTTAAAGGTAATGCTACCTAGACAAGCATGTTTAAGGAAAAGGCTATAAGATCGTTTCCAAGCAGCTTGATGTTCATGTGACAACAATGGCAAATTATTATTAAGTTTAAGGTCCATGGGACTAAGGCCAACCTCGCTGGACAAAGCAGCTAGAGGAACATTTCTTATTTTACTGCAGATTGTAGAATTAAAATGTGATTAAAGTTAAAGTACATTTTAGTCTGAATACTAAATGCGAGACTAAGCGTGTGTTATCACAGACTGTTTTTTTTTTTTGTGATTTAAATCTTAAATATTTTCACTGATACTACACCGATCACCGTCATATTCAAGATATATTTGATTTAAAATGTACAAACATGTTCACTTTTAATTTCTTAAAGTATTATTCCACACATTAGCACAATGTTAAAGTCCTACCTTTCAGTCAGGTAGAGATTCTCTTCAATTAAATCAAAGTATGGTGGCATCTTTCCAAGTTTAGCCTTTTCCTTCCATGCTAGTGGGTCCTGGAAATGTTGCAAGCTCAAAAGAGGAAGCTGCTCTGTGTCAGAAGAGTGTGGAGATGCAACTTTAGGTACTTGTGTCTGGTCCAAAATCTCCTTCTTACTTGAACCCAAGTCTGCTTCATTTTCTGAATCAGAATCAATTTCTGGACGCCTTTTTTTAGGGGGTCCTTTACCTTTTGATGGTTTGCAACCCGGTTCCTTTCGTGATTCAGGGGCTAAAACTATTTCTGGAGTGCTACTGATAGTTCCTTTAGAATTACTGGTAATTTCGTTGGTCTGAACAAAAGACGAAGGGATGGGTGCCTGCTGGTGTTGAAGAGGCTCTACACTTTTACTTTCACTTACTTCCTGACTGCTGTAATTAGTGCCCCAGTTGGCATCATCTTCATAATCACCAGTCATTGAGTCAGGGTGCACCTGACCCACTGGATCCAAATATTGTGCTGGGCCACCTATGTATCCCATCCCAAATGTCTTTGCGTCCACTTTAGGGCCTGGGTAGCTATTGCCTTGCCAGCAAGGTTGGCCCACTTTATAATTTGTTTCTTGTTGATAATGCAGATTTTGCTGTACTGGAGCTGGAGGTTGCTGGTGCTGGTACGTGTACCCAGAGTACATCCCATAGCTGCTGTCTGGTTGTTGGTATGTTGTGCTAGGCACCTCGGACTGCATAAAATCTTGGTTAAGGTGGCCCAAATTATTTCTTGAAAACTGCTCTGCTTGAGTAAATTCCTCACAATGGTAATTTTGCAGTTGCTGCTGTTGGTTCCAGCTTTTGCCCTGCCAGCTGTCTGGCTTCTCATAGTAGTTTTCATCTTCATACTTCATAGTTCCCCATGAAGTGTTTGAAAAGTTACTTGTTTCAGGTTGCCCATGAAGCAATGTTGGGATTTGCAGTGGTTGCTCAACTGGTCTGGACTCTAAGGATTTGATACATGGCTTAGGACTAGCAGCTTGAACTAGCTTTTCTTCTGTATGGCTGGTGCTATCAACAGTGTTACTCTGGGACTGGTAAACACTACTCTGAATATCCTTTGGCTCCTGAGAAGGGATATTCTCTGAAGAATATACAGAAATCTGCTGAACAGTTTCGGCTGGCTCATGGCTAGACACCGGTACATTCTCTGGGCTCACGTGAGCTGCATTAAGATTTTCATCAAGTATGTTTCCTTCATCACATGAATGACTGCATTCTCCTTCTGGATGAGACTCGACTAAATCCACAGACTGTCTTACAGGGCTGTTGCTGCAACTCGTGGAAGGAGTTAGCATAATTCTTTTTTCCTGGGTGAAGCTGGAATTTTCTGGAATAACAACTACAGAATGTAGCCTGTTCCTGGGAACAGTACTGTCATCAGTATCTGAACCAGATTCATCTGTTTCACTTTCTTCACTGTTTTCTTCTTCACCTTGTTCCAGTACAGTAGCTTGCTTGTCAATCACAGTTTTTTCAAAGGAAACACTACTACTGTCCGGCTTGCTTTCACTTGTATTGATATCCCTACAATCACTGAAAGTATAGTTAGGATTTGTTACTGAACTGGAATCCACATTTTCTTCGCCCTCATAGTCTGTGCTATGCTTTATAGTATCAGTAGTTTCTAAAGAGTTACGTTGCAATGACACATTTTCATTGTAAGTCGATTCTTCCTCTGAACAGCACTCCATTTGGTGAGTTTCTTGTTCTTCTTGCTGTTTGATATCCAACACAGGTATATGATTAGTATCAAAGAATTCTTCAGGTTCAAGCTTTTCTTCAGCCAAGTTATATACTGGCTCATTTGAAGATGGTGACATAGGGTCCTCAGCTGTGAAAGTCTGTTCTCTAGAAAGGAAAGTGTTGTCCTCCTCATATTCTTCTACTGTACCTTTGTTGTTTGCACTATAATTATTTTCTTTATATAATGAAGATTCTACCTTAACATCCTGTTTTAGAAATAGTGGTTCTGTGTCATTGTCTAAATGTATGTTACTTGAAGAAAGCTTAATGCTTATTTTAGTTTGTTTCAAAAACTTTTCTGCATTTGGTACTTGTTTCAAGGAGAGGATGGCACCAACAGGCTGTACTTCCTGAAAACCAATGTTAAATGATTCATTTTCCTCATTACCTGAAGGAGCTTCTTTTTCTTCTTCTTCTTCTTTCACTTCTACTGAATCAACAAGTGGACTTAACAGAGTATTTTTTCTTAAAACTAGAGTGCTTGGTTCTTCAGCAAAAACCTCCACTTTCATTGCATGTTCCAAAGCTTTGGATGTATTTTCTGCTTCAGAAAAAATCTGAAAATGATCGGATTGCACATTTGCATTTTTGTTTTCAGACTGTTCTGGGAATTTAAGGGAATGATAGTCGCTTTCAATGACACCCACATCTGATGAAGCAAGATCTTCATTTCTGATTAAAGGGATCTCTCCATGAGTTTCTTCAACTGACTGCTTTGTCATACTAAAGAATCTGGCCTCACTATCTCCATGCTCCTTCTGTTCCAATACACCTGAGCAAGAATCTGGGAACATATCATACTTTGAAGTATCAGACTCATTTCTGAAAGGTAATGTAGGTTCAGGATCTGAACCACTCATTATAAGCTCTGGTTCTTTCGCTTCAAAATCATTTTTTTCACACTCCATAGGAGTATCTGTGGATGTAACATGTACCTTAAAATGCATTTCAGATGCTGAACTTGTTTTGAAAGGCCTAAGACTGTCCACTTCTTTTGGCTGACCTGAACTGGTGTATATACTGACTAAGTGGCTTTTTTCTTCCTTCTCAGTTTCAGGATGACCAGGAATGAGAAACATGCTGCAGCTTTGCTCCTGTTGCTCAGCTAATAAGATCTCTGTTGATTCATCTTCATCTGCTTCATCAATATCCATATCAGAATCACAATATGCTGAAAGTGCTTTGATTTGTGCTGCCACTACTCTGGGCTGGTTCTTTGTTACAGAAATTGTCAAAGACGGAAGCTGACTACAAGATGATTCTGTTATTGAACCGGGATCTTGTAACTTTGATGAAGAACGAAGTCTGTAAGTCGAGACCTTTATAGGAGCATTTAATTTACTCTGCATAGACATCTTTACATCATGATATTCTTCCAAAGAATTCTCTGATTGCGATGGAGAATGGGTTTGTGTGTCATTATTTTTAACAGAGTCTTGACTGTGCAGTTTTTTTCCGATTTCCAGAAATTCACTAGTAGTAGGAACTAAAAGTCTATTGACAAGACAAATTGCTCGTCTCCCTGCACATAAACTATCTGATAAATTATCTGATACAGGATCAACTGGGTCTATTTTTGATGAAACATTTTCAGAACATGTAGAGCTTGGCATGATTGATTGTCTTTCAGTTTCCTCAGATGTACATTCAAATGAATGGTCTAATTTTTGGGAGGATTTAACCTCTTTGGACTTTGGAAGTGAATGTTTTTGATTTTCATCTGTCGGTTTGGGTGCAGCTCCCCTTAACTCATACTTAGGCACCGACGAGGACTTCAGTATTTCCTTTACCTCCTCTTCTGAGTCAGAACTAGATGATGTCTTTTTACAATTTTTGTCCAATTTCTGAGACGATAATCTTGTTTTGGAACTAACAGAATTTGAACTGTTGTCAGCTTTTGACTTCCGACGGTCAAGTTCTAAATCAGGAGAATTTCTTTTGATTACTTCAGTATCAGATGTCTTTCGAGATTCACGTTCAGATTTTGTATGTGACCTTGTTCTTTTTTCTGACAATAAAGAACGTGAGATTTCTGCTTTAGAGTCTTTTTCAGATTTTGAGTAGGAGGAAGTTGTTTTTGAATCTCTGTATGAAGAAGAATGGGTTGAGGACCTCCTTGAATCACTTGCTCTAGAATGAGTCTTTCTGTAATCATCTTCAGAGTCTGAACTGTCTTTTGACCTTCTGTCTACCTGAGAACGGGAAGACCTAGTCCTTTCCCTATAGGGTGAGCTCCTATGATATCTTCTATCAGAATCATGATAGTGAACTCTTTCACTCCTTGATGACCTTTCAGACCTTGAAGACCTATCAGATCTAGAATAGGACGATGTTGTTCTAGAACCTCGGGACCGGGAACGAGATCGGGATCTGCTTCTTCGTCTGTCTCTATCAGATCTTGAAGAACGTGTAACCATATAACGAGAGTCACGATCTGACTTTGAATAGACAGAATGTCTGTCATCCTTCTCAGACCTGCCTCTGGAGGTGGAAGACGAAGTCCTCCCAGTATCATCTTGTTTAGAAGATGAAGTTTTTTTTATTTCTTTACACTTTTCCGTTGGTACTTGAATTTTGGGTTCTATTGACTTTTGACTAGAAGCAGTTTTTACTGAATCACCATCTGATTCTGAGCTAACAAGATGACATTCAGAAGTACCAGAGTTTTTCTTTAACTCTACATTTTCAGAAGGTTCTAAAGGTTGATTTTTTTTGCTGCTCATATTTTCTTCACATTTCCCAATATGGGAAGTATCTGAAAAGGCCTCCTGGGAGGGGGTTGTACACTCAGTGGCATCTTCTGGCAAACACTCCTTAGGAAAATTATTTAGCACAGTGTCCCGAATTTCAGTGTCTAACTTGAACTCAGGCTCACATGATGCCTCTTGTTCTAATACAGAGTTTGTAAAAATAGGAGCAGAGTCTAATTCTAGTGATAGTTCTGTTTTTGTCTTAACATTCTGGAACTGTTTTTTGAAGTGCATTTTTCCCATGTCCATTTTAGGTTTATGTTGAGAGTGTGCATGTTGGTCAATTGTAAATCGTTCTGCCAGATCTTGCCCAGCTTTTTCTGGAAAAGAAGTTACTGCAGTCAAGGTAGGAGTTAGGGGCTCAGACGGTTGCTTATCCGGACTCATGGACCTCAAGAACCGGTTCTGAAGAGGTTTCTTGACTACACTGAAGCTGAATGAGACCTTCTGCCTGCCTTGATCCTCCAGATTTACTTTAGTCTTTGTTCCCTTGGGCAGAAACCGACTAGACGACATCCCTTTAGGTACCACGGTTTTAAGCAGTAGTGGTTTAGAAAGCTTTTCTCCTTTGGCCTGTGGGTTTAAAAAGTAAAGAAAAATTAGTTGGTAAACCCATCAATAAACTTAATTTTTATTTAATAAAAACAAACATTCAAGTAAATGAAAAAATAAGGTTGCAATGACAAATATTAAACGTAAAGTTAAATAAAAATGAAACTGAATCTGTGCAGATGTCTATTAATAACAGTTACATGAACAAACATTATGGAAACTGATTTTTAAAAATTTAAAGATCTAGACATTGGAAATTGTTTGAAAATACCACTGAAATTATTTTACAAAGAAGGAGTAAAATTCAGCTGCCTGATAGGAATGAGTGAGTGTCCTTGATCATACATTTGTGGTTAGCAGCTTTAATTAATATAAAATTTAGCTACTGCATAAAACACATCATCTGTTATGTGGCTAACTGTACTGCTACAGTGGAAAAAGTTTGCAACACACCTCATCTAGCAAAGCAAGCAGGCAATTTTTGGAATTTTCAGAACAGGTTGTGATACAACAGTGAGCATGTGCACAAAGCAGCCAACTTGGAAGTAGCTCCATATTAGCAGTGTTATCAGTCACGATGGCCGGTTCTTTTTCTTTTACATTCCATTCATTCAACACCACTGTCAGCAAGCATCAGCTCTAGATCCTTATTTTGAAATGCTTCCTTTTTGTCTAAAGACTGTAAGGACACATTTTCAAAACTGATTAATGTGACTGGTACAAGTGAGCAACTGAGGATATGTGTAACTTGTAGCATTATAGAAAAACACAAGTTTTCTAGTTGTATCATTAATTTTGACTAATTCAAGATTACTTTAAATGTCCAATAAGGGAATACATTTAGCTAACAGTTTAGTTGAAGTTTGTTTACATGGAGATTTATAATAGATTAATGGGTTTTTGAATAACATTATTTAATAGCCGTGTAAACCTGTGCTGTAAAAATCATGGGGTCCTAGAGAATATTGAAATCGTCAGAAAAAAAATTTGAAATGTAGAGATGTCAGATAATTGAAAGGAACTACTCTGGGCATCTCTCTCCTAGGAGGTTTTGCTTTGCTGATGTGCTTGCATCGTTTGTGCATTAGAGACTAAGCAACTGTCTTTCTTCAGAGGTTTTGTTTTTGCTGATGTGCTCGACTCACTTGTGTATTAGCAGCAGGAAGAAAAGTAAAAAGGATACCGTTCTGCTGATGTGCTCACCACGCTTCTATAGTAGCGGATAAGCGAGTGACTGTCTCTTTGGATGTTTCGTTTTGCTGACATGCTGGCCTCGCTTGCGTATCCTCGGAGGTTAGCCCAACTCCACCTCTTACTTCTGGGCCAGACAGACACACACAGTTCCACTTGCCCCGTGCTCCTAGAAACCATGGATTCCGGCACTTCAATCAATTAATCACATCGGTTGTGCATTAGCGGCTAAGCAAGGTTCTCTTTCCTTGGCAGTTTAATTTTGCTGATGTGCTCACCTCACACATGTATTAGAGACTAAGCAAGTTTCTCATTTCTTGGCACTTTCACTTTGGCAACAGAGTCGCTTTCTTTGACATTCATGCTGTAGCCTTGCACTTCCGGGACAGACAGACACACACACTTCCGTGTGTAGACATTTATATACAAGATACTCAATATCTGATTATTTAATAATATTACTACCAAAACGATATAGATGTTTTATAAAGTAGATGCCATTGCATTGTATTAAAACAAGGAGCTCACCTGTTAAATTATGGTGAAGTTTGAATGAGTGCAGTGGTGTGAAAAAGTTTTTTTTTTTTTTTTTTTTTAAATAAAGAGCAATGATATTCTGTTCCACATCTCCTAAATACTGATGTTAACTGCTCATTACTAATCAAGTATTTCTTCTTAAATGTAATTTCATGGTTATGCATATGTTACAAAGTCACTATGTAGACACCCTGCAAATAGTGTTAGTGAAATTTGTCACAATATATTAATGTTCTCTATGCATGTTTAAGTTATTTCTAGAAAATTTCACCACTTCAAATATATCTGTGCACACTAACTCAGTCAAGATAAAATCGGTATTGAATCGGGGCACTGTGAATCAGAATCTAATCAAATCGGGACATCAGGGCTGATACCCAGCCTATATGAGAATGTTCCTTTCATTTTGGTTTTTTTTCATGTAAATGTGGTATGGTCATGTTCTCTTCTTACATTGTCAACATTCACATTTTATTAGTTGCCTTCATTGATTTTTCTTGTCTTCTGAGCCCATCAGCTTAAAAGTTGGTTTGCAGACTGGGAAGCATGGTGCATTGATCATAAAAGCTGGATAAAACATCTTTACATGCAAGTCAACTTTCCTTTGTTGATATCTTGGGCTGAACCAAAGATCAAATGTACAGCATAAAAAGTATTCCAACTGGTACCGGTCTTTTGCTTGTTTCTGTAAACAGTAGTAAAAGTCTTTTATGTTCAGTCAGTATTTGGACTTAAATTAAATATGCCCACAGTGTACCTAGGGATACACTGATATGTAGATTTGGGATTGCTACTGATAATCTATTTTTTCTGTGCCATATCTGCCTATACCAATGTGTTTTGTTTATATGACTATTGCAACCAAGTTTTCTATGTAAATCTTTTTCTTTTTTTCCTTAAATATTTTGACCTGTGTTAAGTTCAGGAGGAAATCAAAACAGCATGGACAGTAACATTTTTTATTTCTTGGTAGTTTTAAATAGGAACATGGTGACTTTTGTCATTAATTTCAGAGGAATACTTTTTTTCTTTCAACATTTCTTGCTTGAATGTCTTAACTCAAACATCATGTAAAATGAAGTAGTAGTACCAGGCTGTGATTCAGGCAGTGCCAGATTTTTCCCCTTCCACTTTGAGGTAAGCAGCATACTTGTTCTGGTGTTGCTCTTTATGTAAATAAATTCAGTTTGTTGTGTTATGTTTAATCGTACCTTAGCCATGTACGATGTTGATAAATTAAGTGCTTTATACCAGTGATATTTTCATAACGAGAACTAGAACTAAAAATTTTGTTTTTTGTTTTACAAGAACGAGAACTGAAATAAAATCAAACACAGAAACTAAAACTAAATAAAAATAAAAATTAGTGATATTTGAACAAACTAAAACGAGAACGAAAATTGAGTAAAAATAAAAAAAACAGCAATAGCATTTTCGTTCAATCCAGTTCAGTCGTGCAGAGGAGTTGTTTGTATGTCCCCCTCAGCCTTCAGTTAAGTTGCGCTGTTCACTACACGGTGATCTTGTAACTTGGGCTTACTATAGTCATGTGGCGCAACTACCGTAAAGGACTGTTTGTTTGTTTGTTGCGCACATTTGGTTTGTCAGGTTGAAGCAGTAAGCTCTTGTGGTTGATGATGGCGAGTTTTGCACAGATGCTTGCGGGTAGAAAGCGAGAAAGTAACATGTGGAAATACTTTAATTACAGCGCAGATGATAATAAAAGCAAAAGTAGCGTGTGAGAAGAAGAAAAGAGTCTCGGAGTTTCAGTACAGGACCAGCTGGATCAGTACTTAGTGGAAGCCCAGCACTTCTCTGGCACCATGACTGCACTTCTTACATGGTCATGTGGTCTCACCTGTCATCATGCAAAGAAAAAAAAAAAAAACTAATAATGATAACATAAAATGAATTTGTCCACTGGTCTGTGCTATAAATTTGTTTTCTGTATGATTCCAATAATTTTGATCATTTTTATAGTCAAAATTGCTGAATTTGCGCATTTCCTGATCAAATACAGTACAGGGAGAAACGCGATGTGTGGCAGTGAGAAGATGAGCCAAGCTGAGCCTCAGACTGCGCTATTCCTCACACACTGGACTGATTCATGCAATTGGCATGTGCCTGTTACTGTCTCTCTGTATGTTGCTCATATGTTTGTTGACACTTTTATTATATACCCTGACTTTCCATAGTCTGGCTAATATCTTTTAATAAATGTTTAGTCTTGCTGATCAGACATAAAACCACAGTGAAAAGGCACAAGGTGAAGCAGACAGTACCGTGCCCCACTGAAGGGGATGGATGTGAGCCCAACAGGTGTTTGTTGCTGCTGCTGTTCTCGTAGAGGCTCTCGGCGCTAATAAAGTTAGCGATATCAGAAAGTCAAGTCACTGCAGCAGTCCGTTTATTTTATTTTTTTGTTCAGATTGACTGCCAAAATGGAAGATTAAGACTTTTGAAACTAAAGGAAAATAAGGAGGACTTTTACAAGAAAGTGATGGAGATTTTCGTGGAGAAGGATAGGTGCATGGACTTCATTTACAAATAAAGGTAAGACCATAAACGGTTTTCAGTTTTATAAAAAATGTGATCTGACTAAGAAAAAAAACAATCCAATATTTAAAAACTAAATTTTGACCTTAAAACAAAAATATTCTTTTATTTTCCTTGTTATCCTTTTGTTATACAATCTGTATTAAAATCGATTAAAGCATCAGAATTAAAATCTTTTAAAAACAACTAAACATTTCAATTAAGGTCAAAATTGAAATCCGTTTTTTTTTTTTTGTACACCACTCTATACTTTCATTTGTATTGAATAAGCATGAATTGTGAAATTGCAACAGCAAATTTAGAACACATGGAGGGTGAGGAGCAAATGCGCTCTCTCTCTCTCGCTGCTATAAATGTAACGTTCTTTCTTAGCCATATATGCGCCTTACCGATGTGTGTGTAAAGAATTCTTATGAGATATGAAACATCACCAGTAGTCAATGTGCATGCTGCCAACTGAATAGTGAATAAGCTTTTTGGGTTCATATATTTGTAACTCTGACTCTGAAGGAGTCAGTGTCTCACCAGCCATGTACCTCACCGCAAGTCACTGCTTCAGTACTGGCAGCAGAAAACATCAGCATACAATCTGCTGGCGCCAGTGGCCGAGGACCTTGTCTGTGTACCTGCATTACAAGCGCTTGTCAAGCGAATATTTTCACTGTGTGGCTGGCTATCTGTGCAGTGGACGTTGTTGAAACATGAAAAAATCTTCCGAATACGTGCTTGTTTTAAGTTTAACGGCAAAGTGCTTATACAGTTTCTTGGGTTGAAACATTTGATCTTGCTGACTGTACTCTGTATGACACAAGAATAATATATCATCATAATCACCATCATCATCACAAACCACCCTGGTTATGTGGTTGCCTTAAAAACTGTTTCTTTCATTCCCTGAGGTCCTTGGCATCCATAGGGGATGGACCCATACTCATCATCCAACCATGTCTTTGGCCTCTTTAAAAACCTCATTACTACCTACACTCCTTCACCCAATCATCCTAAGCCAAATTTATCTGTTTCTCCTCAGCACAACTCCTATCACCTCCATACTGTCTTTCTCTTAACTTAGAATTCCAATTTCTGTTACTTCATGACACTCCACACATCCACCTAATACTTTTCATCTTTGTTTTTTCAATCTTTGCTTCATGTTCTGACTCTTATCAGCCATGAATAACTCCCATAGAGTATAATACTTCTCGGACAGTTTTCATAGCTTGGCCAGAGAAGCCACGATAGAAGTCAGAATGGGGTGCAGCTCCTGGAATTTCTTTGATGCATTTTCCACCATCACCATTATTGTTGTACCTGATCCACTATATGCATCAAACATATCAACCTTAGAAGCAGGACTTTCCAGCTTTCTTTAAAACAATTCTATTTATGACATCTAAATTTGCACATGCAGCAGCATTCTGTGCCCTTTTCACACGCATTTTACAAAGTAATGTTGCACTGGCAACCTACAAATCACTCTTCTCACCAGTACATCTTTAATGCACCCACTCCTGACAACCTGTGCATTGGATTGAACTGACATGGCCATACACCAGTCATGTCCATGCCTCTAACCCCTTTGTTTCCAATCATCACCTTGGCCTTTCCTGCATTTACCTTGAAGCCTTTTGATTCCAACCTAGCATTCCACTTAATTATGTTCTCCTTCAATTCTGTTTCAGTTTATGCTGTCAATACAAGATCATCATCACCTCCATCACTATTACAAAAAGCAATAGTTTCAGAACATAATTAGGGTGCAGTCAAACCTTCAAGTCAAAACATTTACTACCCTCATTTGCTGCCCTGATTCACCATTAATGCTGCCTTATACATGGATATTACGGCCATCAAACTTTTCACATGCACATTCACTTTCTTTACTTGAACAATACAATAGCATTTTGATGTTTTGTCATGTATTAACTGTTTTTGTTCAGTTCTGCAATATTTTGCAAATCATTACCTTTTTATTCAACTTCCCTTAAAGTATAGGCAAAAATGTCAAACTGTTGCACCTAATTAGAAGAATCCTCGACTCCATGCCATTTTAATTATAAATTTTAAACATCTTATTTAAACATCTTACAGAAAAACTTAGAATACTTAGCTACAGTGCATCATATCTTGGTACATCATTTCTATCATAAATATATTTATACCAGTAATGGCACACTGCAACACTTGACTGGAGCATTCGTAGTTTTCATACTCTTTCTCTGTACGTTTAGCATTTGTTTGCTCAGAGGTTGATGCGCTTGCTGCTTCTTGAGAACTTTTCTTTTCTCCACCTTAGCGGCCCGCTTCTTCTCTTCTTTCGTTGGCATCTTTTTGCGTTAAAACTGATTAAGTCAGTGTTTGTATTGCAGTTACTTAGTACGCTTTCTTTAATTATTCACTTAAGCTGACACTTAAGTCTTTAATCTGCCTCAAGAATGATTTAAGATATAAAGAGGTAGAGGAAGTGATGGTGGTAGGGAATGAGAACAGTGCCCATACGCATATGCCACATGGCCACCCTGCTGGCTGCTGCCGAGAATTGAGTCTACAATAACATAAAGTAAAATTAAAAAGAGGAATAACCTTGAAGGTCAATCATCACCCCGAAAGCGGATAGTAGAAGTCACGTAGTATATGTGTACCAAATTTCAGGTCAATATGCCAAACAATTTGCGAGCTACAGGTGATTTAAAGTTCTGGAGAGACAAATGGACAGCCACGGTAGCATATTATACAGGGTGGTCCAGATCTAATTATGCAGATTCAGATCGTCTGGATGACTTTGATTTATGCGGGGACAATTCCAGTTTGGCGCAAATACAATTCTTCATGTCGTCAGTTTGCACACTTCTCGATGGTCCTGGATTCTTCGGGTGATTTTCTATGTAATAAACTTAATAAGTTATAGCGTAATGAAAATTGCATAATTAGATCTGGACAACCCTATATATAAAGACATGTGTATCTACAAAATTTCAAATGTCATTACATAACGAAAACAAAAATTAAGATATTAACACTATTCAGGAAAAGCGAAGATAATAAAAGAATTTTTAAAAATGCCAATACAAAAATCATCATTAAATGCTTCCAGTTTTAATGCAGTCTAAAAATGCATGTCTGCTAAATTGTTATAATTATTATACTAGTGTGAAAGACAAAACTTTTAACTTAAAAGTCATCTAAATTTTAGAATGGTCTAACTAATAATACAAAAGAATTCTATTTGGTTGGTTTTTGGCATTTACAGAAGTGCTGAAGGCCAAGATTTAAAATTGCACACATTTGTTAGAGCTGCTACCTAGGATATATGTACTGTATAACTATTTCAGTTTACTTTTAAATAATAGTATCAGTTGCTTTGTTTGTCATTTATTAACTCCCTCCCATTTTCATTGTACGTTTGGGGAGCTGTGGTGGCACTTAGTGTACCTTGGCAAATAAACTACGATTGTCAAAGTGCTTTCCCCCTTGGTGAGTTGAGCATGATCCTCAACCATTATTGCTGTTTCTCTCTCCATCCGACTCTCCATTAGCATCAAAACCTGAAATTTGTACTGCCTTAGTATACAGTGGATATGAATATATATATATTTTTTTTTTAATTTTCTACTTTCACATTTGTACAAGGTTGCAGATAACATGAAGGGGGTATTGGAGTTATATATATTGATCACTTGCGTGAAAGTGACTGTACTCACAGCAACCGCACCTGGCAATCACTAGCTAAACATGTCTTCTTTGAGCTTCACCGAAGTTTGGCCCTTTCACTTCACTTCGCAAATATCAACAAATAATAAAAACATATGTTGGCTTATTTTGTTTTTTCTATGACCACCCAATTTCAATCAAATCCATCATGGTATTTTTTAGATTTGGGAGTATTTAGTTGTTCTGTTGTGGTTGTTTTTTATGCCTGAATATTGATATATTGAAATGTTGTTTCCTTGTATATATCTACCCGCCTTGATAAGCCATCCTGCCAAATTTCCACTTTTTAGTTAAATGGGAGTAAGTGTTTTTGTTAATGAGTATCTACCTTTATAAGAGAACATGTGTCTATGTGTCCGTCCAGTTGCTATGTCTCTGTCATTTCAATAGATGGCAATTTACAAACATTTGTAGTAATGCATTTTACTACTACATGCATTATAAATTAAATTCCAACAGATGCCGCATTGCAAACGTTAAGGCTGTAGTTTGTGTTTCTTAGATTAGTAAAGGGCTGTGCCAGTGTGACTCTGCAAAGGAAAAATGGTTAAAGGTTATTTCGATACTGAAGAGAAAAAGAGGGCAAAGACACAACGTTTCAGCTGTATAAAGGCCATGTACCTTCTTTACTTTTCAGAATGGAAATAACCTTTAACCTTTTTTTCTTAGTAAGCACTGACATTCAATTGGGAATATATCACAATTGCTCTCTTTCTCTATTATAAAAGAAAATCTTAAGACAAGACTATTGCCAAGAGATTTTTTTCAAATCCCGCCCTCCTCTCAACCATTCTTAATCATTTTCAACCATGCCCACGGTCCTCTCACCTCTCATTCATGTGAATGCTTTTGTCAGACACGGTTCCTGCGCTCTTAGCTCTTATAAATTTTTTACGTTTTCCTCACTTTAAGTTCCCAATAAAAGAAGACTTATTACGTCCAAATCTTATTGAAGAATTTCATCCCGAAGGGTTATCAAGAGAAGAAATGAGTACACGGGCAATCCTAACACCGAGAAATGATGAAGTCAAAAGAATTAATGCGAAAATTGTTGATCAGTTACATGGCAAATTGGTTAAATGTGTAGCAATAGACTATGCTGAAACAGATGGTGGCGATGTTGCAGAAGATGATAACATTCAACTTACAATATACCATAGAATATCTACAGTCATTAACATCGACCGGTCTTTGACCGGCCGAATTACTGTTGAAAGAAGGATGTATCATAATTTTATTGTGTAATTTATGTCTGAGTGATGGGCTATGCAATAGGACAAGATTACCAACAATTCTGACATGTACAATTTTAACAGACGACAAAAAAGGTAATGTAGTACATCTTCTACAGATAACATTAGACACCAAAGGAGATCTTGATATGCCATTCGTATTAAAAAGTGTACAGTTTCCCGTTAAAATAGCTTTTGCTATGACAATTAACAAATCACAGGGACAAATATTTGAAAAAGTCGCTTTTTTTTTTATTAGAGAGGAAGGAAACAATATTCACTCACGGGCAGTTATATGTTGCGTTGCTATGTAAGTCCAAACACGGAATCAAAATTCAATGGAATATTGACAAAAGGTTAACTAAAAAAATTTTTTTTACTAAAGTTTTACAGTAAAAGTTTAAAAAATATTTGCGTGTTAATTTAAAATCCAAACAGAACAAAAACGTATAACGCAACGAATACCTCTTACGCAACATAAAACATAATTTTCTTTCAATTTGTTGCAGTTTACTATTTTTTACTATAGTAAATTACTCGCTGCAATGTAAAAATAGTTAGTTCTATTATGCATATGTAACAATTCCCATGAAAATAACAATCTGTTTAAATTGTACATCCGCTTCACCATATGCGAGCAGCAGATCAGTGAAGAGGCTAGCGCATAGTGCCTGCCCGGGGATTGGCGAACGAATGTATGTTTAATTGAACATAAAGTTTAATATGTATCATGCTGTAGTCACACGTTGTTTATACAACACATTATTAAACTTTAATAAATAAGAAAAACATACTGAAAAGTATTCATACTCATGAAGTTTCTTATTTAACTAAACAACCCCCCCCCAACATTATGTACGTTAAATCTTTTTTTTCATATTGAAGCTAAGGCCAGATTTACACATCACAAAAAACATTTCTGTCTGATTCATGTGAAAGCTATAACTGAATATGAGGAACAATTTAGGATCTTTTTGTTCTGCTTCTCGACAAAATTGTAGTAATTTTTGTTTATCGTTTATTATTATTTATTTAAAGCATGTAATGTTCCATACAATCAAATCAAACTTAACAAAACTAAATCCAATTCAACCCCCATCAGTGAGAAAGAGAGGAAGGCCAACAGCCAAAGTAAAACTCTGAGTAGTAAAGAGGTAAAAAAGTTCTTCTTCCTAATATAAATACTTATTCTAAAATGTTATTGATTAGATAATGACAGGTTTTAAAAAAGTTTTGAACAGATCTTCTATGTGAGAATTTGTTTTTTTTCCCCAATTTCAAATAGTATATAAAATTAGTTACCCACTGACTTAAAAAAGGCGGGCTAGGATTCTTCCAGTTAAGCAAAAGAAGTCTACGTGCTAATAATGAAGTAAAGGCAATTACAGTTAGTTTGTCCTTCTCCACTTAAAATTCTAGTAATAGTGTGTGCAACAAATAATGTGAGATGATGGGGAGAGACAGCCATTATTTTTTAGTGTAAAACAGTCACTATCTATCACATTATAACACTTGTGCTTTTTTTAAGTCTCTTTCTTAACTGTAACAATGCTAAAATCAAAATTAAACTGCTTAACTTAAACACAGAAATTCAACTGCAGCATTGTACCACCAATTAGTACACAGGAGCAATGTAGTTTACTGAGCAAGTATCAATAAAATGCACTGTTTCTACATTTCCAAAGGCAGTGGAAAAATGCAAAAAAGATAGTTGTCCTCAGTGTATCAAATATATATTGCCACAAAAAATACTGTAATCCTAGCGCGTAGATTTTAAACCCCACCTCAATGATGGGCCCGTTTTTTTGTTTTTTTTTACCTTCAAAGAAGCTGTGTCATATTTCCCAGCACTATATAATACACAGTACAGTTAAGGACAATAAAGACAGAAGGTAGGTAAAAACAAAAAATAAATAAAAATACTATTGACACTAATTAAGCTTTATTATTATTATTATTAAATATGTATGTATACACAAGTTTTGTATCCCTTGCTGGTCTTTCAAATAATATTTTGCAGTTCGGTTGCATGTCATGTTGTGCTATATTTTAACAATAATGTGTTTGTAATAATTGTATAGAGCATTAGGCCTGTAAATAAGCACAAAACTGAACAGACTGTAGTAACCAATATATTGACAAGAGACTTTTTTTTTTTTTAATAACCCAATACAATTTTTGTCTGTTGAATGTTCTTCATTGAAAACCTTTTTTCCTCTGTAGAAATGCATTTTTGAGAGCAGACTATTCAATCTCACATTTGGAAAGTTAAAAAAAGTGATAAAACCAGATTATAGTACAATTCCTGTAATGCCCAGAGCATCCCAGTTTTCTTTCTGGATGTGAAATGTTCTCCCACTACACCCAAAAACACCTTAACCTGCAGAAGACTTTGCCTAGGATTATACAACACTTTTCTCTATGGTGAATCCCAAGGTATTTTGATTGTCAGTGGGTCTATATGGTTTAACAAGAGGCACAGAATGCACCATCTTCACCAGTTAAAAAGTAAGCCTGTTAAAAAAATTGGGAAATGCTAAAAAGAGTAAACAAATAAGTAAAAATATAACAAAAGTTACATCAAAAAAAGCATTAGTTAAAAAAAAAAAAAAAAAAGGACTTTGAATTACAATATCACAGAACACAACACCATGTTATCATCTGTTTTTATCATCAAGAACAAGAAATTGCATATAAACTCACCACTGCATCACTGCCTTCTTCTCTGTGGTTATTCGGTGGAAGCATATGAAAGAAAAACAAACATACATTACAACATTTCATTAACTATATACACAAGTTCAAAAAGTAAATTTTTTTTTTTTTTCAAAAATTTCAGCTTCACGAAAAAAAAACCAATACTAACAGCTACATGTTCAAAATTGACTGGCAAAAGAAGCAAGGACAGAGTTTCAATCAGAGTGCAGCAGCTTATTGGTCATAATCTCTCTACCATTCCTTGTTTAAACTCAGGCTTTGCCTTGGATACTGCAATACTAACTCTGTTCTGAACTGTACCTTGGTTTTTAAACTATAGAATTTAACCACCAAAAAAAAAAATCAGATATTGCTAGTATAAACTTCCAGTAATTATCACTCTTTTCTGATATAAAACTGCTTAGGTTCTAACTACTACAATGCAGCTATGGACCTATGTGATCTAAATTTAATTTTGTCATAGCTGATCATCACTAACAGGTGTACAATGTCAGCCTCTAGCTATGCTATTTAAGCATAAAATTGTTAACATCTTATATGCATTTGCAGCTGGAATATTAGCAAAAGGGTTGCATGGTGGCGCAGTGGGTAGCGCTGCTTCCTCTCAGTTAGGAGACCCGTGTTCGCTTCCCGGGTCCTCCCTGCGTGGAGTTTGCATGTTCTCCGTGTCTGCATGGGTTTCCTCCGGGCACTCTGTTTTCCTCCCACAGTCCAAAGATATGCAGGTTAGGTGCATTGGTGATTCTAAATTGTCCGTAGTGTGTGCTTGGTGTGTGTGCACCCTGTGGTGGGCATGTGGGCTTCAGGTAAATGACAACAAAAATTACTAATGTGTTCAAAAATTTATATCCTGAAAGACAAACCAGAAGTACCTATGCAAAAGATCACAGGCTTTAAAATAAAGTGGCAGATATGTGGAACACAAAACAAGTTACTGCATCAACAATAACTTCAAGCAAGTAAAAGAATATCTTGTACCAGCTACAAAGCCAGTATTATTAGTTCATAAAGTACTAGATTCTGACTTACAATCTCATTTCATTCACCAAAGTCAGGTATTCAGACAGCAATCGATTGCTTATAGATTTTCATAAAGAGCTCTTCAAGCAGCTGCTACCTAGCAACACTTTCAATGCATATTTTGTCTGTTATTACGTTCATTGTTATTACTGTTTTCAGGGAGCGAATGGTATAATTCTAAGTACATAAT
>JANRMT010062844.1:889627-900659 GCA_026402145.1 Polypterus bichir lapradei
TCTCTTCTGGTTCGTCCTGCTTCCTCTTCAAAACCAGTCCCGTCCACCGCAGCCGACACGGCATTTCTTGGTTCCTATTTGTCCTCTTCCATACCCTTCCCCACGGTGTCTGCGGCCTCCCACACACCCCCACTCCCATAGACATAGAATTACTAGACGCCGCATGACCAGCAGCATTGTACGTCAACGTCGCCGCCATATAGCGAGTGGCACTGCTGTGGAGTGAAGTAATGGATAAAGATGCCTCACGCATGTACTGCTTGGGATTGTACAAACTGCTGTACGCTCTAAACTAGATCCCAGGGATGATTACATTTCATAGGTAAGGCTGAACAATTATTTTGGTTATATTTGGCCTTTAGAAAATCCCATTTTTATAAACTTAGCACTCAAGGTCACCTTACAATAAAATTAAACAACATCAGTAAAATTAAAACAAGAGAATGGTAAATCAAAAAGCAATAATTAGCAAACAAACAAAGATAAATGGCAGTAACAGTGCAAAATTCACAATTGGTATGCCAGTTTGAAAAGATAAGTTTTGAGGGCAGTTTTAAGCGCGTGCAGAAGGAACTCCGAGTCCGGCTCAGGGCGGCGAAGGAGCAGTACAGGAGAAAGCTGGAGCAGAAGTTGCACAATAACAGCATGAAGGAAGTGTGGGATGGGATGAAGATCATCACTGGCTGCAGCACAGGGTGCCACCATTGAGAGAGACATGGAGAGAGTAAACCAAATGAACAACTTCCTAACCTACTCTCACCTCGGAGTACTGCATCCTCCAACCATCCTTCTGCTGATACCAGCATAGTAGAGACATCCCCACCCACAATTACAGCAGCGCAGGTGAGCAGAGAGCTGAGGAGACTTCGTGCCTGCAAAGCAGCGGGTCCAGATGGAGTATCGCTATGACTGCTGAAGGACTGTGCGCTGGAACTGGGTAGTCCTCTACAGCACATCTTCAACTTGAGCCTGGAACAGCCTCCGAACAGGTCCGGAGGCTATGGAACACATCTTGTATCACCCCAGTCCCAAAGGTATCACGTCCTAGTGAGCTGAATGACTTCCGGCCTGTTGCTCTGACGTCACATGTGATGAAGACCATGGAGTGGCTGCTGCTTCACCACCTGAGGCCACAGGTCCGCCACGCCCTCGATCCTCTGCAGTTCGCATACCAGGAGAAGGTGGGAGTGGAGGATGCCATCATCTATATGCTACACCGATCCCTCTCCCACTTGGACAGAGGCAGTGGTGCTGTTAGAATTATGTTTTAGGACTTCTCTAGCACCTTCAACACCATCCAACCTCTGCTCCTTAGGGACAAGCTGACAGAGATGGGAGTAGATTCACACCTGGTGGCATGGATCGTGGACTATCTTACAGACAGACCTCAGTATGTGCGTCTCGGGAACTGCAGGTCTGACATTGTGGTCAGCAACACATGAGCACAGCAAGGGACTGTACTTTCTCCGGTCCTGTTCAGCCTATTTACATCAGACTTCCAATACGACTCGGAGTCCTGCCACATGCAAAAGTTCGCTGATGACACTGCTATTGTGGGCTGCATCAGGAGTGGGCAGGAGGAGGAGTACAGGCAGCTAATAAAAGACTTTGTTAAATGGTGCGACTCAAACCACTTACACCTGAACACCAGCAAGACCAAGGAACTGGTAGTGGATTTTAGGAGGCCCAGGCCCCTCATGGACCCCGTGATCATTAGAGGAGACTGTGTGCAGAGGGTGCAGACCTATAAATACTTGGGAGTGCAGCTGGATGATAAATTGGACTGGACTGCCAATACTGATGCTCTGTGTAAGAAAGGTCAGAGCCGACTATACTTCCTTAGAAGGTTGGCATCCTTCAACATCTGCAATAAGATGTTGCAGATGTTCTACCAGACGGTAGTGGTGAGTGCCCTCTTCTACGTGGTGGTGTGCTGGGGAGGCAGCATAAAGATGAAGGACGCCTCACACCTGGACAAACTTGTTAGGAAGGCAGGCTCTACTGTAGGAATGAAGCTGGACAGTCATCTGTGGCAGAGCGACAGGCACTAAGCAAGCTCCTGTCAATCATGGAGAATCCACTGCATCCTCTGAACAGTGTCATCTCCAGGCAGAGGATTAGCTTCAGTGACAGACTGCTGTCACTGTCCTGCTCCACTGACAGAGTGAGGAGATCGTTCCTCCCCCAAACTATGCGACTCTTCAATTCCACCCAGGGGGATATATACGCTAACATTATTCAAAGTTATTGTCTGTTTTTAAATGCATTTTTATTACTCTTTAATTTAATATTGTTTTTTGTATCAGTATACCACTGCTGGATTATGTGAATTTCCCCTTGGGATTAATAAAGTATCTATCTATCTAAAATGTGTTATTGAATCGAGCTGACGGATATGAGAAGAAAGAGAATTCCCAAGTTGAGGAGCACTATGAGAGACACTCAAGCTCCCATAGCAGTGAGTCTGATGTGTGGTACAGAAAGTAGAGCTGCAGATGAGAATCTGAGTGAACGACAGGAGTGTCAGTCTGTAGGAGATCAGTGAGGTTGTGGAGAGCTTTAAATGTTCAGAGCAGTATTTAGTATTGTATTCTGTAGTTAACAGGGAGCCAGTGAAGTTGAGAGAGAGTAGGTGTAATATGTTCAGTGGATTTAGAACAGCAGGTTATTTTCCTGGCAGCAGAATTGTGAATAAGTTGTAAGCGATGGATACGTTTTTGTGGGATGCCAGATAGAATAGCATTACAGTAATCGATACTTGAGGTGACGAGGGCATTAATCAATACTTCAGTACTGTGTTGCGTAAGAACAGGACGAAGTCTAGAAATGTTTCAGAGATGGAAGAAGGCAGTCCGAGAAATGTTACTTATATAGGAGGAATTACTTAATAATAATAATTATTATTATTATTTAATAATTGCCATTATTAGTGTATAAATGGATATAAATAATTGCATGTAAACGATTCGCCAAAATCTGTTGTATGTAAACGATACTGTTTTAAATGTTAGTGTTTTTACATCAGAAAACCCAGTTTCCACGTCTACCTGCATTAGTTTAAATGGCACTTTTGCCACTCGCAATAGGGCGGACGAGCTGACGTATCGTGTCGACTGGGCAACACAGTGAATGCAGCGTCTATCTATATATGTCTATGCCCACGCTGCTTTTCTCGATTCCTATTTCTCCTTTGGACTACTGCATTCCCCACTCCTCGGTCTGTCCTGCTTCCTCTTCAAAACCGGTCCCGCTCACACGCAGCCGACACGGCATTTCTCGATTCCTATTCCTCCTTCGGACTACCAAACACCTATTCACAACTACGTCTTTCAAGAAGTATTCTTTCTTCTTGATTTCTAAATTTCTCTCTCACCATTTTCCGTTCCTATTCTTACACCGCCGTATGCTACGGTGGGCGCGGGCTAGTATATATAAAATCTAATGTCTGTCTGTGTATCTGTTTACAAGAGAAATATTTAATGGATATAGACTGGGTTTTTTTTCTATAATTTGCTTGAACATTCCGATTGATTTTGTGACTTCTCTCGTTGTGTTAAGAATCATGGTTTTCTTGCAGGAGTGATATATTCGTGCTAATCCGAGACAGAGGCTGCAGACCAAGGGGAGGGGGAAGCGTGATATCAGGTGTCAAGAGCCGGGCGGGGCCCTCCTCACTGTCCTGTTTCACTACTACGTGGGCGGAGCTGCAGGGGACGGCTAGTGTTTAATAAATTAAAGTAAAAAAAATACATAGCCTGTTTTTCTGTTGTAAATTGGAAGTGATGGGAACAGGGTCCAAATGTGAAAACAGAACCCTTAAAGATAAACAATATATGTCTGTGTTTCAAGCCAAGAGTGTTAGATTATTGATCTGTGTTTTGAGATTGCACACCAAGCTTATCCTTTAATATATGTAAGCAAACATGGATGGCAATGCAGCTAATCGATAGAAATATAAGAACTGAAGACTTTAGTACTAATTTTTTCTTTTTTTATTCCCCCCTTTTCTGCTTTGTTTTGACTTACTCCCTTAAACATAAAGGTGGCTGGAAAAAAATAAAAAATTAAAACATCTTCATCTTCCGGGGCCGTGCCAGTCTGTACAGAGGCTCTTTTTCCTTTTTTTAGAATTTATTTAGAATTATTAATGCTTTTAATGTAATTGTTATTAATTAGTAATCTAAAGATTACATAAATTCCATCCAGGTTGGTCATGAAGCTATGTAATCTACGCATCAGTGCAACAATGTGCAACAGGCAGACCCCAAATGGTAAGGATTGGCAATGTGACCTCCTTCACATCAGTGTCTCCCAGTAATGCATGCTCAGCTCCCTCTTGTATACCCTGTTCACCCATGACTGTACAGAAACACAAAGCTCCTGTACTATCTGTCTGTCTGTGTCAATGAATTTGCAGACAACACAACCATCTATCTTTGAATTTGCAGACGACACAACCATTATTGGCTGCATATCACGTAGAGATGAGTCTGCCTGTAGAGCAGAGTTGAGAGCTCTAAAATCATGGTGTTGAGACAACAACCTGCTGCTCGACATCAGCAAGACCAAGGTGCTCATTGTGGACTATAGGAGATTCTGGGGAACAGAGGTGGAGAAAGTAGCTGCTGCCTCGCAGTTAGGAGACCCGGGTTCGCTTCCCGGGTCCTCCCTGCGTGGAGTTTGCATGTTCTCCCCGTCTCCCACAGTCCAAAGACATGCAGGTTAGGTGGACTGGAGTTTCTAAACTGGCCCTAGTGTGTGCTTGGTGTGTGGGTGTGTTTGTGTGTGTCCTGCGGTGGGTTGGCACCCTGCCAAGGATTGGTTTGTGTTGTGTTGGCTGGGATTGGCTCCAGCAGACCCCCGTGACCCTGTGTTCTGTTCGGATTCAGCGGGTTGGAAAATGGATGGATGGATAATATATACAGAGACACAGAGAGAGGGTAAAAAAAGGGAAAAAAAATCTGACCTTTGCGTGGTAGACAGTACATCAACTTGATGAAGATTCCAGGCTAATCTGCATATTAAAAAAAAAAAAAAAAAAAACACAATCAATTAACAGTTTTGGGACTGCCAAGTGACACTGGCCAGTACAGCACAATGTTCTTTAAAGCACTATTTATTTTTTTGGCAATCAGTATGCCATGCTGGTTTAGGCAATTCAGATTGTCATGATCATAATTTTCAATAAATGTCTGCAGAGTATTCCTAATTTAGATTTTCAGAACAACAACGATAGCACATTTTCATACAAATGATGTAGCTCAAAGTGCTTTACAAGATAAAGAAAGAGAAAAAAGACAAAATATATAAGAAAATAAAATTAGGCAATACTAATTAACATAGAATAAAAGTAAGGTCCGATGAGCAAGGAAGGACAGAAAAAACAAACAAACAAAAAAGAAAAAAAACCTCCAGATGGCTGGAGAAAAAAATCTGCAGGGGTTCCGAGGCCACAAGACTGCCCATCCCCCTCTAGGCAACAACACACATGTACACTTCTATAATTCAACTGCTGTTATCTTAGTTTTGTATAAGGTCTACCACCTCAGATGCTTAATACTCTAAAAAGTAATGAAAATTACATAAAATAAAAACAAATGATGATATACAGTCTATAAATATGAAAAAATATTATTGACACTTATGCAGGAACATTTACTGGGATTAAATATGTTTTGCCTGTTTGCCCCTAAGGAGATAAATGCATCACAGAAGAAAAACATTTACCAGCTTGCAGAAATTAGTCCTGTATCCCAGTAGAAAACTTTCTTCAGTAGAAACACCGTCACTATGTAATGACATTTTAAATACAATAGAAATACTAAATAAAACTACTGGAAATACATTATTTCAATTTCAGAATCAGAATTTACTTTACTGGCTAGGTACACTAATGGGTGCTAGGCACTTGTCTTGATAGTATTGGTGCAACTAACAAGGACAACACAGAACACAAAAGATAAATACCAAATTGTAAAATATGATGCAGCATACAAGGGCAATACAAAAAATAAAGAGACTGTAGGATTAAAATGTCCAGACCGTCTAGGGTGAAGGTATACATAGATTCTGAGTAGAAGCTCAGACCTGATAAGTCAGAATCTCTGTATGTGGAAAAAAACTGTTGTTGTTGTTTTAGCTTTCACTGCACAATAGACCTACTGGAGCCTACTTATAGACCTACCATATATCATCATCCATTTGCTGGAAGTCTTTGGGAAAGGCGGTGCCCTGGGCGAGCTGGATCAGCAATGATCTTTGTGCCCCCTTTCCTTACCTTGAACTCATATAGGACATGAATGTGAGGTAAGTTACAGCCTATGATCTTTTCACAGTCTCTGATGATGCACTGCAGATTGGCATTAGCTTGAACAGAGGCAGCACCAAACCAGACCATTACAGACGAGGTCAGCAAGTACTCAATGAAGGCTGTGTAGAATTGGACCAGTGTTGCTTGAGGGAAATTGAATTTCTTCAGCTGACGCAAAAAGAACATTCTTACATGGGCTTTCTTAATAATACATGTGATGTTATTGTTCCACTTAAGGTTTTGTGACAGCACAGCCCCCAGAAACTTAAATGACTCTGTCACCCCAATGGCTGAGACATTTATAGCAAGTGAGAGGTGAGCAGGTGACATCTTCTTGAAATCTAAGATCAACTGCTGGGTTTTTTGAATGTTAAGGTCCAAATTATTATGGCTGCACCGCAATGTCAGATTATCTACTTTTTGTTTGCAAGACCTTAGCAGGGTAAATTGTTTTCTTTCTCCTACTGACACACTTTAAATTTGATGTTTACACATTGTAAATCTTGCTTGCTCCAAACTCTAAACCTAGATTTGATGTTATAACATGATCACCACTGAAAAAATCAGATAGAACCATTCCAGATGGGTCCTGGAAGAAGCTGAAAAGCATGTCTAGTTTTGCCAAATATTTTTATACAATTATTCTCTGTTTTCTGGTAATATATTCAAGAATGTCAAAGTGAGTTTTGTTTTTGCACAGACTGGTAAACAGTAAATTTGTGTGTTCTTTTTATTTTTTATTTTTTCCATATTAAAAAAATACTCAACTAGACTGTTGTCCTACCAGGGCTGTTTTGTGCCCTTAAGCTTGATGCTACCAAGAAAGCCTTCAGGCTCAAGCAATCCTGAATCTGTAAAGTGTGTTTGGACATTGTCCAAATATGTGTCCTAAAACTAAATGAATGGACATGGCAATACATTGCTCATGAAGAGCTGCATTTTTTCTCAGTTTATTCTTTTCCTTTTTAATAACATGAAGTATTTCCCTTCTAAAAGTAATTCCTAACCCGACCTTACAAAATGGCAGTGTCCACACATTTCTGACTAGTTTTACCTTAGGCATGATCCAGTAAGTTCAAATAAAAAAGCAAACAATTTTTTAATGGTTCTCTATCCACTACAACTTATGTTTGATATTCATGACAGACAAAATGTGTTTGATTGTCACGGTGGTTGAAACTTTTCCTCTGAAACTCAACAGTAAATTTAAGTGACTAGGCTATTTTATTGTTACGGTTTACAGAAAAAGCTACAGAGGTTTAAATGGTGGAGCACAGTGGAGGATCGAAACTAGAAAAACAGTATTATCTTCCAAGTAAGCCAAATTGTTAATTAAGAAATCATAGAAACCAGGAAGTCATAGTTGCAAAAATAATGCAAACAAGTTTTTAATTTAAGAATCATCAAACTCGGATGATGAAGAGTGTGATGTACCTCTTTATATATTGTATATTAATTACATTAAATTATGGTAATTCCAGAGAGGAGTTCCGTATCAACTGACACTGTGTTGTAATGACAGCAACTAAACATGGTGGCAGTCATTAAATAAAATAAATAAAACCTGCCACAGAAATGCCATAATTATTGTTATTAATGATTGCAAATAACAACAATAATCATCATAACAAATAAGTATAAGAATCACAGCATTTTTAAATCAGAAGATTTTCTTTTCTTATTATGGTTTTCCTTTTTTCATCTTACAGGCTCCACATTATTTTACCATGGGCATTTTACTGTTCCATCATTACGACTTAGCTTTATAAATCCCTACATTGTTCATAGCAAGTAAGTCTAAGCTTTTGTCTTCATTAGTGGGCACTATTTTAATGATGATCAATAAAAAGACTTGACTACAGTACACCCCCGAAATTCGTGGGGTTTACATTCCTAGAGCACCCGCAAATTGTGAAAAACCGCAAATTTTGGATGTGGTTAAAAAAATGCCTATTTTCATAGTTTAAACCTAAATATGCCCCCAAAACACTTTAATTTCAAACTCAGTTTAATACATTACCTAAAAATAAAGAATGTAAAGGTAAACCTGTATACTGTACTGCTATGTCTCCCGCAGTGCTAGAATTTAAAATACCAATGTTACTGCTATATGTACTGTAATTCATGCAAGCGCATTTTCATTGCCAGAAGCCTTAGATGGTGCAGCTCGTTTCGGCGGCATCTTGGGGCTTTAACCCTTAACCTGACACATACTTGGGGTTTAAGGCATCCCTGCACCCCAAATACTTTTTTGCAGCACTTTAAGTAAATGTCACAATTAACAAAGAAAGTGAAATTTTAATGGAGCACTATTTTTCATGCAAAGAGCTTCACAATTACTGCAACACTGATCATTTTACACACTGCTAATGTACTGTAAAAACTATTTAAAAAAACTACTGGAGCAATATGTACAAAGTGCAGCTGACGCCAAAGACGACTTGTTATGTCAAAATCTTAATGAAGAATTTCATCCTGAAGGGTTATTAACAGAAGAAATGAGTACACAGGCAATATTAGCACCAAGAAACAATGAAGTCTAATGAATCGGTTACATGGCAAATTGGTTAAATGAGTATCAATAGACTATGCTGAAACAGTTGGTGGTGATTGTGCGGAAGATGAAAACATTAACTTACAATATCCCATAGAATATCTACAACTGTAAACACTGTCCGGTCTTCCACTGGTCGAAATACTGTTGAAACAAGGATGTATCGTAATGTTATTGCGTAATTTATATATGAGTGATGGGTTATGCAATAGGACAAGATTAATTGTACTCAAAATTTGCCGACCAATTCTGACACGTAAAATTTTAACAGGCGACAAGAAAGGTAATGTAGTGCATCTTCCACAGATAACATTAGACACTAAAGAAGATCTTGATATGCCATTCATATTAAAACGTTTACAGTTTCCCATTAAAATAGCTTTTGCTATGACAATTAACAAATCACAGGGACAAACATTCGAAAAAGTCGTTTATTAGTGAAAAAGAGACAATATTCACTCAGGTAGAAGGCTGAAATTTGACAGGCTTATTCCTTACAGCTTACTTACAAAAAAGTTAAGCAGGTTTCATTTCAAAATTCTACGTGTAACGGTCATAACGGTCGACAACGTTCGCCATGTTGAACTTTCTTATTTATGGCCCCATCTTCATGAAATTTGGTAGGTGGCTTCCCTACGCTAACCAAAACCGATGTACATACTTATTTCAGTGGTATGACGCCACTGTCAGCCGCCATATTGAACTTTCCAATGTCACTAATTCACCAACTTCCCGTGTAGGTAGAAGGCTGAAATTTGGCAGGCTCATTCCTTATAGCTTACTTACAAAAATTAAGCAGGTTTCATTTCGAAATTCTACGCGTAACAGCAATAACGGTCGACAACGTCCGCCACGTTGAACTTTTTTATTTATGGCCCTATCTTCACGAAATTTGGTAGGTGGCTTCCCTGCGCTAACCAAAACCAATATACGTACTTATTTCGGTGGTATGATGCCACTGTCGGCCGCCATATTGAACTTTTCAACGGTCTTTGTTACTCATGGGCCCATCTTCAAGAAATTTGGTACGCGGGTTCCCAACGCTAACTGAATCCTACTTACGTACATATATACGTCAATAGCCTGCAGCTCGGTCACCGTGTGAGGCGGCGTCCCCCATCCCCCATCCCAACGCCTCCCACGTTGTTGGCTGCCTGCCTATATAAGGCCATCCGTCGCTCTGGTCTCTACATTCCCTTCCTTGATTCGCCATGGGATTCACGTCTCCCTGCTGATAACTACAGCCTTTTTATTTAATCCACGGCTTCTCTGCTGTTTTATTGTTCGTTTATTATGATTATAGTTATTGTGTAGGTATTTTAGACTTACTTTACATTGTTCAGGTACCCATTTCCTTTATCATTCCAACCGTACCCCCATTAACATGTCTATCGAGGTGATCACCATCAATCAAAGAACTGTCACTTACCGAGTGGTTTCCATGCCCGGAGATGGCACCTACCTTTTCCATTTTCTTTGTTACATATTGCACGGCCATATCAGGCTCACTCTTGATATCCAGAGGAACATTGTGTCTTATGTATTGAATGACTGGGACAGGCTCAATGTGTGGACTGATGACGGTACAAGAGATAATTATACTACACAGGAGCACTATGAGAGTGAAATGCTTAAGCCCTTCACATATGGTTCTGCATGTAAGTTGATGGCTTCCGCTGAATTGTTCGGTTGTCGCTTTCAAGTGTACCGAAATGGCCAAATATTTTACACCTTTCAACAACTACCAATGCCTCTTAAACATCTTAGATTCACAGGTGACGATTTCAGTAGTGGACACTTTGATGTTTATGGATGTTTAAACTCTCAAAAGCTGGATGTGAAGTTATCGATGAAACTGGTTGTATGCTTACAACGCTTGACAGTTGCCGAATGTCACTTCAACACAAGTCCTGCAAATACTGTCGTAATTGAAGCAAACTATGAAACTCAAACCTATTATGACAGCAGCAATCCAAGCTGTGAGATTTGAAACAAGATTAATGTTCACATGGCCAACTGTACGTTGCATGCTCAAGAGTAAGCTCAGCGCACAGCTTGGTCATATTACAACCGGAGGGCCGAACTCACAATGTAGTATACAAAGAGATCCTTCAATAATTATTGGCATATTTTCCCTCAGTTTAAAAAGGTTTCATTTTCTTCTTAAT
>JANRMT010062844.1:934165-949563 GCA_026402145.1 Polypterus bichir lapradei
TTGAAATCTTGAGCGATTTCTCTCACCAGTCTCTGGAAAGGCAACTTGCGGATAAGTAGCTCAGTGGACTTCTGGTAGCGACGAATCTCTCGCAGAGCTACAGTGCCAGGCCTGTAACGGTGAGGCTTCTTTACTCCACCGGTAGCAGGAGCGCTCTTACGAGCGGCTTTAGTAGCAAGCTGCTTTCGGGGAGCTTTACCACCCGTAGATTTGCGAGCCGTCTGCTTAGTTCTTGCCATTTCACAGACTTTAATAGAGCAACTTCTATGTAACAATCGCACAATTGAATGGGGAATACGCTGCACGAGGCGCATTATTTCAAGATATCCGTGCTTTCTGATTGGGTGACAGAAAAGGGGCCGGCACGATTCTTGCTTGTTTTAAAAGCTCGGCGCGTAATTTAAATGTTTTCTGTTTCCGCTCCCTTAGTCTCTAACGACCGCTGCTGTCAACTGTTTACAAAAAGCCAGCGTGTTCAACGTACTTTACACTCCTTTATTTGTGTTGTTTTTTCCCCTCAAACCCTAATCAGTATGGGCGACCGAGGTTTCTATAAAATGACAAACAGAATAATGCGCTTGGAAAGAGCAGTTGAGAGATAAATAGAACGCATATGGATTCGGCTGTTAGACGATCAGTGATTTCCTAGTTTGAATTTAGGAAAGAGCCACTGGGAGGAACGAGGAAACGAGTGAGAAATGCACACGGCACATAACATATTTTGCTCTGTAATGCCGTGGGCAAGAACAACACGATCTGATGGGGAAATCAATGAAGTGGATTGTTTAAATCACAAGAAAAGTTGTTTTCAAAGCTTTTATTTTCTTTCCCGAATGCTTCATAACAAGTCTAAGAATGAGTGCCAGAAAACATTTCCAACATTAATCTCTGTAAGGGGAAGATCATCTATGCATTTTCGTGGCCCTTTTAGTCAGAGCTAGGTTACGTGGCAGCCGAAGTCTATTCCAGCAGTCCGCCACCAGACATACACCTGGGCCAACCAATTAAGGAAGGAACACCTTGTTCTTCTTTTGGCTGCTCCAGTTAGGGGTCGCCACAGCGGATCATCTTCTATATCTTCCTGTCCTCTACATCTTGCTCTGTCACACCCACCATCTGCATGGCCTTTCTCACCACATTCATAAAACTTCTCTTAGGCCTTCCTCTTGCATACTTCTCTGCAGCTCCCGACTTCCTCATACAATTCCACAACTCCTGGCCCTCTCTATACTTCTTCATCAACATCATCTGAGCAAACATTGCATCTGTGGTGCTCTTTCTTGGCATGAAACCATACTTCTGCCCACTAATCATCACCTCTCTTCTTAATGTTGCTTTCACTACTCTTTCTCATAACTTCATGCTATGGCTCATCAATTTTATCCCCCTCTAGTTACTACAGCTCTGCACATCACCTTTATTCTTAAAAACCGGTATCAGTACCAGTGGTGGAAAGAGTACTGAAAATTTGTACTTAAGTACAGATACTATTACATTGCTCAAATAATACTCAATTAAAAGTAAAAGTACTAGTGTTAAAAAGTACTTAAGTAAAAGTACAAAGTACTCTTCTCAAAAACTACTCAGACTACTAGTTACTTTTTAGCCATTGATATTTAATGAATTATCAATAACCACTGAGTCAAATTATAGAACCATGTACAAAACAGCTACTTCAAACATTTCTACATTAGTGATGAAGTATATGAATGGATCAAATTCAGGAAATTTGTGTTCTGAACAAATAAACATTAAACAGGAGTTTTGCCTGTAGTATGAACTTTTACCAGAGCACTGTAAACTAACAACTGGGCAAAGGCCTTAAAGCCTTGGACATAACAAACATGTCTTGGACAGTTCACTTTCTGAATCTTTTGTTAAGTTTCAGAAAAAGCTGATTTTCAAAGTCTGCTTCATCCTCATCTACCTCTGCATCATTCTGTACCCCAAACAGATGGAAAGCTTTGATAAGGTTGGATCCACCATCAATTGTCGTCCTTACAACTTCGTCTCTAATCTTGAATTGGCAATGGACATTATCAAGAGCACTAGCAATCATGTCAAATGTGTGAGACCCTCTCAATCTTTTGTACGCTAGTGCTGCAGGTCTTCTTTCCAAGGACTCTTCCTCTACCCAGTGGCAAGTGACACCAAGGTAACTTTTCTGATGAGCTGACCCATCAATCAGTGGTGGCTACAACAAATTTGGCTTTACCCAATTCTGCAGTTATAGTTGTCTTCATGTCATCAGCAGTGTCACAGATTATGGTATGAACGGTTGACCTGGAGATGACCTTGGCTTGAGGTTGCACTGTGGTAATTCATTATTTGAAAGCTGGCTGTTCAACCATTGCAAATGGCTGTAGACCTTCACATATGAAATTGATAAGGGGAATCTTTGCCCAAGGATTCTATTTTGTTGGTCTCCTACTGCCCTCTTGTGGACATCCCAAAAAAAGCACTTATTGTTTTTTTTTTTTTTTTTTTTAATTTGCTCTTGCCAAGTTAGCAAACGTTTCTCCAGTCTTATTCCTTAGTACCTTCGATCAGGCCAAAGATAAGACTGCAGTTTTATCGCCAAATTGCATTTAGAGATGATAAATGGTGAAACTAGATACGGAAACACAAAAACAACTAATACATTAAAATGAATCAATGATATGGTGTGTACACTCTTTCACGAATAAATTGCTACTTTTAAATTACTTGATGTCAAAGTAGGGCTTAAGTGTGTTAAGGTTATAGTGAACGTTTAGAAAAAATGAAGCATTAATGAAGAAGTGAAGTAATGAGCTAACTGGGTTATGAGACAAATTGCCTGTCAAAGACTAATTTCACCACGAGAAAATGAAAAACCTTACAGAGAAAAATAGTGTATCTTTTGTAGTCTGTTACACAGCATTCTACCTATTGTTGAAATGTCAGGAGCTCACATATATACTGTTGGACAAAATGAATGACTACAAGACATATTCATCAGGGGAAAAAATCAGAGGACGTTCTGGTGTTATTATAGAGCAGCGTTTCCCAACCTCAGTTCTGGGGGCACACTGTGGCTGCAGGTTTTTGTTCCAACCAGCTTCTGTTTTTAATTGGACTCCTGGGCTAATTAAGTAATATGTTATTTCCCAAGTTCTGTGTTTTAGGAATAATATAGAAATTAGAAAACTAAGTTTGGTAAAATAAACTTATATTAAAATGTACCAAGCAGTTACATGGGAATAATGTATTTTTTTCTTTTTAACAATATTTTCATCTTGATTATCATTCTACTTTTCTAGGTGTTCTAATTGTTTAATTAATTTATTATTTACTAATTAGTGGGTCTGATGCTAAAGTACTTGTAGCCTTTGATTATTCAGTGTTGTTTGCCTGCGTGTCTTCTCTGCTGGTTTTAAATTGTCATTAATAAGATACAACAAAGGGGAAAAACTGCACAGAGAAAGGGCGTATTTGAAGGTTTTGGCATGTGGGGACCCGGGGGAAGGCAGAGGGGCCCACTCGTACCCAGTTGTCTGGGGCCCAAATATTTCTGGTGGTGGGCCTGGTGTACAGAATGAGTCTTACAATAAACTTTTAGTACTAGGATGTTGTACCATGTTAGCCATTATGAATGTAGTGAAAAGTCAAGCAAAATGACACATTTTATTGAAGTTTTTTGTCCTAGTGTGTATATATACACAGGGAACTCCAGTTTCTGTATTACATCTTGCCTGAAGAAGGTGCCTGAGTTGCCTCGAAAGCTTGCATATTGTAATTTTTTTAGTTAGCCAATAAAAGGTGTCATTTTGCTTGACTTTTCACAGTAAACTTTTAAAAACAAACACAATTTATTGGATTCCAGTACATCCAAACACCCCACACTTGGCACACTATTATCACTATGTCAACTTGTTTCTTATAACTTCATATATAAATGTTTTGTTTAAACTCTTAAATACTATTTACAGCTTAAAATACAAATGATTTCCAAAGATGTACAGGTTGAGGTTATGCAAAGTTAGCAACTCTCAGTGACTTACAACTTGCCAGTATTCTATTATACTTTACTTGGAATGCATTTTGGGATGTGACTTGGTGTACAAAGGCACTATATAAAATGTCAGAACTGTAGGTTCAGTTACAACTACTGACTTGTTTTGCAATTCTGTTGTCATCTTGGGGAAGCTGCTTGACTTGCCTGACCTCCAAATGTATATAAGTCTGCAAACTGTGTTTATATTTTCATTAACATAAAAAAAACTATGCTTAATTATTTGTATTTTTTTACTTTTCCAAAATATAACAAAATTCCATTATGTTTAATGAAGAGATATTTACTTTCTGTTTATGGTGAATTGATACAGTACAGTTTCTAAAGTAATTCATTACATTGTGCCCAGTGCTGATGGGATATGCTCCAGGTTGCACACAACCAATATTATTTATTATTTCTGATCATATCATGTACATAAATATATACTTTCCCAGTTATTTATTTTTTTAAAAATTATCATTCTGGTAGTCCTGCGGTGGACTGGTGCCCTGCCAGGGGTTTGTTTCTTGCCTTGTGCCCTGTGTTGGCTGGGATTGGTTCCTGCAGACCCCCATGACCCTGTAGTTAGGATATAGCGGGTTGGATAATGGATGGATGGATGGATTCTGGTAGTTTGGTAGAGAATATACATCTGGGGACAATTCGCTAAAAATGTTGTAAAAGGCTCTGTCTACAAGGTTTCAACCTGAAAAGATGGCCCCCAGTTTCTGTCATTCTATGCACTTTAATCAGTAAACTTCACTTATCTTGCATTACTGAGCCTTTGAATGGGTTGCAGGAAGTTTAGCTTTCAATTTTCACACAGTATCAAGTTTTTTCTTTCGTTTCTTTTGTTCTCTCTTTCTTTCCATAATTATTTTACATATTTGTCTAGCACATGAAGAAAGATGGGACACTGCAACCCCACAGATTTAATTTATATATCTTGCTTCCATTCTGAGTATTGCATTACTACATGGCATAACAACAGCAAGCCGGGTTTAGAGATATATATAAATATATAAATACTAACTTATTTTCTTCCTTTGTGGATTTCTAACTACAAATATGCAAACAGTATCACAGACCTTAGCTTCCACTCATATATATAAATATACACAGTATATCACAACAAAACATCATCAAGGTATGCCCCAGAATATTCGGAATGAGGACGCAAGATCTGATCCATCATATGATCGAAAGTTAGAGGCGCGCCATGAAGACCAAATCGGGAGTCTAGTAAATTCATAAAGTCTGTCAGGAGTCGCAAATGCTGTTTTCTCACAACTGCCAGCCTCAAGAGGCACCTGCCAGTAACCTTTCTTGAGATCTAGCATGGAGATATAGGTCGCCTGACCCAGTTTTTCCAACAGCTCATCAACATGGGGCATTGGATAAGCATTAAATTTAGAGACCTTATTCAAGCGTCTGAAATTGATACAGAAGCGAATCGAACCGTCTTGCTTTGGGACTAAAATGACCGGACTGCACCAATCACTTTTACTTTCACGAATTACCCCCGATGCCAGCATCTTCTTGACTTCCTTGCGCACAATATTCCATTGCGCTTCCGGGATCGGAAACGGCCACATCTGAACCCTAACACCGAGTTCAGTAGTGATTTTGTGTTCTGCAAGGTTAGTCATGCCTGGCAAGTCTGAAAAAACATCAGTGTTCCATTCAATCAAAGATAACAATTCTGTCTTCTGCGAGTCAGTCAAATCATCACCAATGGCAACATCGGTCTGAGAGACAGCAGCCAAGGAAGTATAAACCTCCTGCGAGTCATGCCACTCCTTCATGAGATTAACATGTAAAATCTGGAATGGTTTGTGCCGGCCTGGTATTCTAACCTTGTAATTTACCGGTCCCATACACTCCTCAATAATGGCAGGGCCCTGCCATTTCTCTAGGAATTTGTGTAGGTCAGACGGAATCAGTACCAAAACACGATCACCAGGTTTGAATTCACGGAGCTTACAGCACCTATCGTAAAGACGTTTCTGGGTTTCCTGCTCACGCTGCTGATGCTCCACAGTGATAGAAGAAAGCTTAGAAATACTATCTTGCAACAAAATTAACCGATCTACAAAGCTCGGTCCATGAGCTGTTGCCTCATTTCCTGTCCATTCCTCTCATACAACATCCAGGATGCCTCGCTGGCGCCAAATAACAACTCAAAAGGACTCAAGCCAGTGGATGCCTGCGGCGATTCCCGCACCATGAACATAATAAAAGGTAGAACAGAGTCCCAAGAAGTTGGATCATCATCATGAGCGACTCGCCTGATCATCTGTTTTAAAGTCTTGTTAAATCATTCAGTCAAAGCATTCATCTGTGGGTGGTAAACAGTGGTACTCAATTTCTTAATAGCAAGGCTGTCACACAATTGTTTTATCATGCAAGAAGTAAAAGGTGTGTCCTGATCAGTTAAAATTTCCCTAGGGATGCCAATATGAGTATAAATCTCGCACAGAGCTTTGGCTACAGTGGAGGAATTTGCTTTCTTCAAAGCAGCCACTTCTGGATATCGTGTTGCATAGTCAACCAACACCAGCATATATTGATACCCATTTTTACCCTTAGGAAGAGGACCTACAATATATAATCCCACCCATTGAAAGGGGACTTCCAGAAAAGGCAAAGGACAAAGGGGAGCCCGTGGAGGTTTATAAGCAGAGACGATCTGGCAATCAGGACCTGAAGTACAGAATAGCTCAACATTTTTTCCCATATTCATCCAATAAAATCGTTTTGATAAACAATCTCTAGTCTTATCAGCCCCTAGTTGCCCATCCAAGATGTGAGAGTGGGCTAACTGCAAAAGAATGTGTACTTCTGGTACAACTAGCTCTAGGAAACTGGAAGAGTCACTCCCGGTATCACTGGAGAGATCGGGTTCAATGTCCAATCTGGGTTCGAGGCCTTCTCCGACAGCCACCAGTTTCTCTCCTTCGTTCATGATGACCAGGGGCTGGTGCCACAAACTCTGCTAAGAGCCTAGGGAATAGGGCGTTCTTCCTGCCGATCAGCAAGGGCCATGGGCAGGAATCTGAAATGGCAGACCAAACTTTAAAGTTCCGACCCTTATATTTTAAAGGAAGCAGCACAGTCTCATAGTTCTTAACATTCCCATGTACACAGCATATGTTCACAGTCTCAGTGCTACATGGGAATGTACTGCTGAGGCAGTCGCGTCTGACAATACAAAGGTCACTACCTGAGTCCAACAAGGAAGGGATCTCGCGGCTCTGGTTCCGGACCCGATGACATCACTTCCTCTACTGGCCTTTAAAGCCGCCATCTTGCTTCCAGTATATCAGTTCTGTTTTGGACTCTGTTGTGTGAACATGTCTGTTTGTGCTAATCATTTTTGCAGCCAGGAAATATTATACGGGTGGCTACACCAAACCTTTGCAATGTCTTTTTGTCTTTCTTGTGGGTGTAACGGCACACTGTTTAGACCAAATCATCTTTTCACAAATGTAGCTGTCAATTCTTTCAATCTCAAATTGACTAACTGTATCATCATAACTATGAGCAACACATTGTGATAAACCCAGGGCAACAGTAAGCCCCAAACACCAAGACGAACACACACTTGTACTGTCCCAGGTTCAAATAATCAAAGGTTTTTATTTGAAATACCTCCAAATGTGACAAAAGCACAAGCAAATAAGCTTCCTCTCACAATACCTCTCTTTTCTCACTACCCTCCTGCACTCAAGCATTGCTCCACTACCTCCCAGCTCTGACTCTCTTGAATAAGGGAGTGTGCTCCCTTTTATGACAGACCCGGGAGTACTTCCGGTGCCAGGGCGACTGCCTGATGAAAGCAATTTTGGAAGTCCATAATAGGAAGCTTGTCTCCCTACAGCACCCTCTCGTGGTGCCCAGTGACCCCAGGATATGTAGTCTGGCAGAGCAGCCCTGTTGGCTTTTTACTGTATACCGACCTCCAGGGCTGCTGCCATCTAGCGTGTTGGGGGAATAAAAAACCTCCCGCAAAATCTTCTCTTCTTAATGGGCTGTCTATCCACCCTTTCCGGCGCTTCCTTCCAGGTCTGCTCCCTCTCCTGGCCGAGATGCCTGTCAAGCCTGTGTGGCATTTACAACACACAGCTGGCAGCTGTTCACCTTTACCACTGGTCCTATGTTTTCTTCAAATGCCAAAGTATTATCTAGTTTTACAGAATGACTTTTCTCTTGCAATACGATATACAGTGATCCCTCGCTATATCGCGCTTCGACTTTCGCGGCTTCAGTCCATCGCGGATTTTAAATGTAAGCATATTTAAATATATATCACGGATTTTTCGCTGGTTTGCGGATTTCTGAGGACAATGGGTCTTTTAATTTATGGTACACGCTTCCTCAGTTTGTTTGCCCAGTTGATTTCATACAAGGGACGCTATTGGCGGATAGCTTAGAAGCTACCCAATCAGAGCATGTATTACATATTAAATAAAACTCCTCAATGATATACGATATGCTTCCCGCACGGTGCTTGATTGTTTGCTTTTCTCTGTCTCTCTCACTCTCTCTGCCTGACGGAGGGGGTGTGAGCAGAGGGGCTGTTTGCACAGAGGCTGATTGCCTAGAGGATACGGACTCAGCTCTACAAAATGTTGCTTTATCGCGGTGCTTCGGCATACTTAAAAGCCCAAAAGCACGTATTGATTTTTTGATTGTTTGCTTTTATCTCGCTCTCTCTCTCTCTGACATTCTCTGCTCCTGACACGCATTCTTTGAAGAGGAAGATATGTTTGCATTCTTTTAATTGTGAGAAAGAACTGTCATCTCTGTCTTGTCATAGAGCACAGTTTAAACTTTTGACTAAAGGGTGTTATTTCATGTCTAGAGGGCTCTAATAATGTTAACAGTGTGGGAGAGTTTATAAGGGCTTAAAATATATAAAAATAACCATACAAACATATGGTTTCTACTTCGCGGATTTTCATCTATCGCGGGGGCTTCTGGAACGCAACCCCCGCGATCGAGGAGGGATTACTGTATATATTTTTTTCACATGTAATGTGTTCTCTGTACACACATTTATATGTTTAGCAAGGATCTTTTCATGAGACTTTTCAACCATAGAAGGTTTATTGATCGTATCCACAGGCTTGCAAGGCCATCTATAGGAGAGTATCACTTCTCTGCTGTTTAAATCACTACCATTACTCAGAGTTCTGCCTTCATAAGGCATTGGATTAGTTAATAAATTTCACACTTGGTGCATTGTCTAAGTTTTCCCACACAAATTTACTCATGGTTATCCCCAGACTTGTATATTACATATATGGGTCTGCAAGACTGTTATTTTATTTTTTTGGCTTTGCTGTGTTTGCTGTCATTTTGTGATTCTGAAAACAGTTAAGAATTCAATGACTCAATCAACTTCTGATCAGTGCGGAAGGTTTAACATTTAAGAAAAATACTATTTACTGTTATTAAAGGGACTTATTTTACAACTGATGTAATACAAACCCCCAAAAAAATCACCCGATGATGTACCTTAGCTGAAAACCGTTGGACTGGGAGACAAGGTACATGGCATTGGAGAGAGGCCCTCACCATCAACTGGGCAATCACACAGCTATTACTTCTTGGGTCGTAAGTTAACTTTGTGACAGACCACCCCCCCACCTCCAGTGGTTGAGCTCACACAAGGGTCCCAACCCCCGAGTCACCCAATGGTTCCTCAGCCCGATATACATTATATATTATCAGATAAACTGTTTTCATAGACAATCAAGAAATTTACAACAAAACTGTTTTTAGGCTTAGAAGGCATCATCTCCATACTCCTGCTCCACTTGCCCAAGACCTGCGGAAAAAAAATGCTTATGACCAGGATGATTGCAATCCATGATTGATGGCAGCAGAAGACTTTCAGTTTAGCTCTTCACCTTTTATACAAAAGACAAAAATAAGAAAACAAATCACCACCATACCAAAAACATAAAGATGTCCACTTTTCTGGCTCCTGTTAACCTTTAGCCAGCCATTCACCCCCAATGGCTGTCCCTCACTGCAAAAAGCAATAGAAAGAGTGATGTCTTTTCTATACAAGGTATGTACAGTAGTGAGACGTTAAGTAAAATGACACCATTTATTGGTAGACTAAAAAGATTACAATATGTAAGCTTTCGAGGTACCTCGGGCCCCTTCAAGCATTTACAGTATATTTTGAATAACTGAAACCTCCTCTTTAATAAAAGAAATTTAAATACCAGTTTACCCCCAAACAAAGTCAGCAGCATATCGACAAGTATTATTTCAAGGCAGGTTGCTGTCATACTCGTAAGGCGATTACGGACACACTGAAAAGAAAAAGAATGAAATGCGAGCATAAAAAAAAAAAATGCTTGACGAATGTTTGTAACCTCTATAATTTTTGTCCCTAAAGATTCCTTTAATCGTACTTTAAAGCTAAATCAGCAGGACCCAAAAATTGAGCCCTCGCACGGATTCCAAAAAAAGTAAGACCATTTACTGATACGTTTACAAATAGTATACTGGAAACGTTAAAGTAACGGCGAAAAACAATACCAAAGATCAGGATACAAGGCCAATTTTTTTTTTTTTTTTTAAAGCTGTCGTTCTATTCGGGTTCTCTCAATGGATAAAGGCTCCAGTGTGAAAAAATGGGTGGCTCTGAAAAGAGCCGTTGGTGCTGATGAACGTATCACCGTAGCTTACTTGCTCTTAGCTGGTTTTTCGGTCTTCTTCGGGAGAAGCACGGCCTGAATGTTAGGCAGAACACCACCCTGAGCGATGGTCACGCCACCCAGCAACTTATTGAGCTCCTCGTCGTTACGCACTGCCAGCTGCAGGTGGCGAGGAATTATTCTGGTTTTCTTATTGTCGCGGGCAGCATTCCCAGCTAACTCAAGAATTTCAGCAGTCAGATACTCGAGCACAGCAGCCAAGTAGACGGGAGCACCGGCGCCCACACGCTCGGCATAGTTGCCTTTCCTCAAGAGCCTGTGAACACGGCCGACTGGAAACTGCAACCCAGCTCGGGAAGAGCGAGTCTTAGCCTTGGCACGTGTCTTACCACCAGTCTTTCCTCTTCCAGACATCTTTCCACACACAAAACGATTCTCTCCGATAAAATGATCCAAGTATTCGACGTTGCGCTTTTATAAAGGCGTCCTTCGGCCGCGACGAACTGAACTAACTGACTGCTGATTTGCTTGTGTTTTTACGTCACTCAGGTGGCAGCGAATCCGAAGCATGTTTCGCCCGCCCGCAACACGCCTCAAATTCAAATATGCACCTACAGCGTACTTATTTTTGTTTTTGATCGTGTATACATAAGCAGTGTATTAATTTTAATACATTATGCCTATCTTCCCGAGTTCTAGGCTCCCCACTTTTATTGCGCTTAATTATTCTTCATTTTAAACATGGTTTCATTTCACAAACTAGTTTGACGTTTGAATTGTGTTGGCAAACACATAAACCTTTTAAAATGTTTCGTTGTTCAAAACAATATGTGGGGTAAAAAGATAATTGAGCATACAATCCGCCTTATTCTCCCTTGTATCCCCCACGTGGACGATTTTCTGACCTGTCATTGTGGAACTCAAAACGAATGCAGCTTCTTGCGGAGAAAGCTCTGGTCTGTTTTTTAAAAGTACAATACGAACTGGCAAAGTAGAGCGTTTGTAACTGGTAAACGAGTTCTGTTTTCTTGCATTTTCAAACAGGAAAGTGTTTCAAAATGACCGGCACTGCCTTCTCACACTGCTGCCCATTGCTTTCCTTTATTTCTGTGAATGATATCTCTTGAGATTATGTGAAAGTTACTTTGTGTTGTCTCTTTTTGTGAGCTGATAGTGATAACCTGCATTGTATCCACCATGCGCGGTCATTGTTTTAAAGTAGGTAGGGGACACTGCATAGTGTTAGAGGGAAAAACAAAAAAACAAGACCTTGAATGCACTTTTGAAAAGTGCGCGCCCGAATTTTGGCCATTTCAGTAATGCGACGGTTGTGCCTGAAAGGAGGGAAACAACTGCGCGCCTGTCGTTGGTGGGTACGGGTAACCCCGTAGCGCCTGTAATTTGCATGTCTCGCTATAAAGAGAGAAAGCCGAGGAGTTGCGTCATTCATCGTCTCATTTCTACAGTGGGTAACAATGCCTGAGCCGAAAGCAGCCCCTGCCCCGAAGAAGGGCTCCAAGAAAGCCGTTTCTAAGAGTCAAGCGAAGGGTGGGAAGAAACGTAGAAAGTCCAGGAAAGAAAGTTATTCTATCTACGTCTACAAGGTGCTGAAGCAAGTTCACCCTGACACTGGTATTTCATCTAAGGCGATGGGAATCATGAATTCATTTGTAAATGATATCTTTGAACGTATCGCCGGTGAGGCCTCTCGCCTAGCGCACTACAACAAGCGCTCAACCATTTCTTCTCGGGAGATCCAGACTGCTGTCAGACTTCTTCTACCGGGAGAGCTTGCTAAGCATGCTGTGTCTGAAGGTACCAAGGCAGTTACCAAGTACACCAGCTCGAAGTAAGCAACATCTGTTCGAAGCCAACGGCTCTTTTCAGAGCCCCCCATATAATCAGAAAGGAGTTCCATTACTCGTAATTGGTTGTGGTGATGTGGATGTATACTTGCTTGTCTTTCTGCGTATTCCCCGCTCCATTTTACAGACCGCTGTGCTCCACCGTTTCAAAATGCACAGGTCTGTTTACATCAGGCAGACTCTTATACCTGTGCAAAATATAATGAAATCAACAAAAGAGATTTAAGCATTTAAATCTATAGCAAAAGCAGAAATATTTCTAAATATCTTACAAATGTAAAAATCATGTTACTGTGCTTTTCTGAATGTAGAGTAAAAAAAAATACCAGCTAATTAAATTAGATCAGTGTTATCAGGTGTTGTCACTGATTAGGAATCTGGTTGGAACAAAAAACCTGCAGCCACAGGGGTCCCCATGACCGAGGATGGGAAACACTTGTAGAGGGTTTTTGTTGTCTTTGTCTGCAGGGTTTTTGCTTCTTCTGGCATAAGAATATGCAGCACATCTACTGGTAAGCAGTGTGGTGTATTGGCTGAGGTGCTCGACCTTTAGCGCCAAGAATGCCAATTCGATCTCCAATTTCAGCTCACTATTTGGCTGTCAGTAACTTGCTAATCTCCTTGTGCTTCAAGTATGAAGGTTGTAAGACAGCATTAGTTTTCGCCTGTAGATTCTCATGTTACTCTAAGAAAATAAAGATGATAAATAATGTGCTAGCTTACGGCACTCTGCCTGGAAAAATATGAAGATGTGCCAGTCTTCCACAGGTGGTCTTCCAAAGCCATTTCATAGGTAACGTTACTAACACTTCTGTTTTACCTGAAAGCACATGGCTTCTCCGCTTAGATGGAACGATCACATAATGTACAAGATTTGCTACAAATATTACTCCATCTCCATGTCTGCTCCTCCTCCCTTATCATGTAAAATGAGCACCTGGCTTACTTGTTCTCAATTCCGTTAGCAGAGTGTGCCTTGACACTTCAGCTTTTTAAAAAACAATGTTACAGAATCATAATAACCTCAAGGTTATGTTCCACTGAGAATCAAAGGCTGTGCTTTCTAACTCTGCATATGAATCTTGCTTTTTCTTTGAGCTTTTGCTGAATACATGGCAGAATGTTTATGGCTTAAGGCTTATTACCTTTCTAATGCTTGGTGTGCTTTATTCATGTGGCATCCTGAATGAAGCCTCAATGTATGTTTTCATGTAGACTGAGCTCTGTACCATTGACTGCATTATATATGTGCATGCACTGAAGTGAACGTCACCAAGGCATTCAGTTTGGATTATCACAGAGAGTAACAGTGGATCACATAGAGATGTAGGGTGGGAGTCTTGGGGTTTAAGATATAAATCCAAAAGAGTTTCATTGACACCCAGTGTCAATGTCACAGAAGCTTCTAGCAATTAGAACTGTGCCAACTGGAATGCTGTGCTTAAAGTTTTTTTGATGCTGATTTGTATGAGAGACATGATCTCTCCAGTGCATTGCTAAATATTTAATAATAAAGTGACAGAACTGAGGTTCTCCTCATTGGTACAAAATCAACTTTATCCAAAACTGATCATTTTTCATTTGTTATTGATAATTCCTCTGTCTCCCCTTCCCCACAGGTTAAGAGTCTGGATGTCATCCTTGACAGTACTTTATCCTTTCAGTCAAAATTCTCCTACTAACTTTTAAGGCTATCCACAACCTTGCCCCTCCATATCTGTCTGACCTTCATGTTGCCATTCCCTCCCGTACCCTTGGATCGTCTTCCTCAATCCACTTGACTGTCCCCTTCATCCGTCTTACCAGCTTTGGAACTCACTACCACCTGAGCTTAGAAATATTTAATAATTTTCACTTTTCAAATCTAAACTTAAAACTCATTTGTTTAAGGCTACTTTTTCTCTTTGATTACAATTGCTCTGTCTGATTTTAACTTTTGTATTTTACTTTTGTTTATAATCTGCGTTTTATCAATTGTTTGGTGTCCTTGAGTGTTTAGAAAGGCGCCTACAAATAAATAAAATGTATTATTATTACTATTATTATTACTCACACATACACATACACGCAGCTAGCATATTTTAAATTGTCACTTACTCAAAAAGTGATGAGCAGCATATGTTCCATTTCCATCTACAAATCAATGCAGATAAATTATAAACTGTCATAGAGCAGAAGAATTTTGCAAATGTGTATCTCAGGCCATTAGTCCTCACATCCAGTTTATGCCAATAATCTGACATCAGACATTTGATGAACAATATATTGTTGTCTCTGACTTTTTCATGACTTACCTAACCTTTCTAAAACTATGATCAGGACATTAAAAAGTAATGTAATGATAATAAAAGCGAGACTTGTTTGTATAATCAAAAAACCTGCAATTTGGTAATTTAAAAGGGCAAGAGGACATTTTTGTCATTGAAAACAAATGGACATTAAATAAGTGCACAATTTAAATCACGAACCGCTGAAATTGTAAGTAAGGAGATGACGAAAAAAGAGGTAAGGTTCAAGAAAGCGCGAGTGAATAATTTATTCAGCAGCTTTCAGAAGGCCCGTTGATGTACGATTACTTGTGACGGATTGGTTGCTTCGTACAAGGGACTTGAGCTCGGAAGATAATAAGCGAATTCAAAACGCGGTTTGTGAAAAACCCGCGCAGACGTTTCCTCTTCTGTGTTCGAGCAGGTCGTCTTAGTGCTCATATCAGGGGATGGATCTACGCGTGAAAGAAATAGTTGCTTAATTGCAAAATCGGAAGATGTCTGGAAGAGGCAAAGGAGGTAAAGGTCTCGGTAAGGGTGGCGCAAAGCGTCATCGTAAAGTGTTGCGTGATAA
>JANRMT010062844.1:964837-977685 GCA_026402145.1 Polypterus bichir lapradei
AAACAGAGAAGGCACATGTACTGAAAGAAAAAAAAGATCAACATGTGCATTGATCCTGCTGCACTGAATAAGCTCATGTACTCTAACCCCCTCCAACCCACCCGATCTGACTCTAAGTAACAGTGCAAGTACAGACGCAAACCAAGTGTATGTGTGTACTGTATAATATTAACAAAAAGAGCAGCTTACTACTGAAAACGGCAAACATAGGAGTGAGTGGGGATCAAACCGGGGTCTCTTGATTACACTTGGCTTGCGTCTGTACTTGCACTGTTACTTAGGCCGGAGTTATACTTCACGCGACGCATACTGCAGCGGACGCTCCTGCTACGCAAGCATTGTAGTGTTTATACTTTACATAAATCTGGAGGAATCCACCAGGTGGCAGTGCGAGATATTATCACGGTGAGAACATGTTCAGTTTCTCTCTGTTGTGAATTGCCTAGAACACCCATTAAATTCTGATGACACCTTTCTGCAATATCTCTGAAAATTATGTTTATTGATTAAACCCATCAATCCAGGGATGTGTCCATTCCAGAAAGCATTGGGCACGAGTGAGAAACAATCCCTGGACGAAGCCTCAGCTCATCGCAAGGTGAATACAAGCACACATATACACTAGCGTCATTTTAGCGGCACCAAATCCCCAAATCTGCATATCTTTGGAAGGAAACTGGAGCACAGTGTGGAATACAAGCAGAAAATACCAGCAACATAACTCCCTGCGAGACAGCAGTGCTATCGCTCCGCCACCGTGTCTCTCCCATGTGTGTAATTATGTGTGTAATTATTAACAGTATTCATTATTTAAACGAAATTATATGTAAAATATAACATACACACTTTAATGCATTTCATCATGAAAGTGTTATCAAGTATAAATCTAAAGATTCTAAATGTGCAGAGAGTTGGAATATCATACATTTAATTTGTTCTGTGTGGTGATCTATTGCTGCTTGCCTCTGCTGTCGGGTCCAAGAAGCTCATAATGATTAAAAACTGGGATGACATTTACGATGGTCTGCTTTAATGATAAAGTAAACTATGAGGTTAAAGTGGACATTTCGAGATTAAAGCAGAATTTCCACTTTAATCACAAAATACACGTTTTCACCGTGTCCTTTATTTTTTTCTCAGTGGCTCAAATACACCGCTATACATTATGTTGCTGTTGGGAAGTTGCAAAAAAAAAAAAAGACGGCACAAAAGATGGTATGCAAGACTTTTAAAATGTATCGTGTCATTACGATCGGGAATATGTGACTCTTGAATATAAAAGCATCACGAATACATCTGTATGTTGGCATTTTGCTTCACCACATTGAAGCATTCATCAAACAGCGAAGCACGCACATTGATCCCCGTAGGATCTGCACAGAGGCTTTCTGTCACATGTACAGTAGATAGTAAATAGAGACTCTGACGTCACGTTCCGACTTTTAGCACACTGCGCCCCGCGCCCCCCCACCCCCCAACTTTTTGCTGGTACTGCAACTCACACACGCGTCGCATTCATTTCTGAGGACCTGCTTAGAGTACACGTGAAATGAATGCTGGCAACACGTGTCAGCCATGATGTAAGTATAAACCAGCCCTTAGAGTCAAATCGGGGGGGGTTTGAGAGCGTGAACTTATTCAGTGCAGCAGGATCAACTCACATGTTGATCTTTTTTTTCTTTCAGTACATATGCCTTCTCTGTTTATTTATATATCTAGTGACTTCTCTGCCTGTCTGTCTCTCTATTACGCAGTGCTCTGTCTGTCTGTGTGTTATGGATCATTAAAAATAACAGTTATAAGGACACTTGTACATGTTAATTGCAGTCTCAATTGTTAAAAAATATTTTAAAAGGAGCATCCCACATGAAAATATAACGATCTCATTAACTGACAGTGCATGCCAATTTATGAATTTTAGGTCCGTTTGAGGTTAAAAAGAAAAAAAAAATAACTCTTTCTCCCTAGCAGGGAATCAAAACTCTGGTCTCTGAGACACAGCAAACCTGCTGCGCTCTGTGAGTCAGCAAATCTTACTGCTAAGCCACGAAAGCTGCTGTAATGTTCTTAAACCTTTTGTGAAAGTGTTTATTTGATGTTTGGACTTCATGTTTCACACATTCTATAGTTTATGCCTACATTTTGTAACATTTATTACTAAAATATGAAAAAGTTTCTGTTTTAACAATGTGTTTACACAGATTACTGTAGAAACGGAACACACATGAAATGCGTGTGTTCCAAATAACGATCTATTATTTCCACTCTAAAACTCCACTTCACTCCCAGATAATCAATCAAGGCATGAGCTGGGAGAAGTTTGTGCACATTCTAAGTTGGTGGGGGGCAGCTTGCAGCTTTTCTTTATCAGCACATTTACAGGACAAAGGACGCTGGCGGAGAGGTGTGATGGGATTTAAGGTGGGCCGGATCTACGAGTTTTTTCGTAGGCTCTGGTAATTCTAATGGTAATTAAGTCTAAACTCCACCTACAAAGGTGGCTGTTAGAAGACAAGTGAACAGGAAATGCACCTCAAGAAAAATAGCTCCAAAAACCTGAGATAAAATAATAATTACTAGTTTTCCGTCATCATCACAGGCCTCAAAATGCAGAAGGCATATTTTCCTATTTCAAAAACTTTGCAGCTTCACAGTGAACATATTTAGTAAGTTTTAAGGCTTTTTCATTCACCTATGGGCTATGGTACTCTACAGCCCCATTGTAAGCTGCAAGAATAGACAAGGGATTTCTAAAATGTATAAAAATGCTTCATTTTAGAACTTTATCTGACAAATTAATACAGTATATATAGCACAACTGTGAAGAAATCGCTTCCACTTGAAAAATACTGAACTGTCCTTTAATGCCAAAGAGTCTGGAGTTCTCACTCAATGTTCAGTGCCGTTACCAAAAAGTAATTCAAATGTGCCTTTAGCCAAGAAGAAATCAGTGATGTGCAGGACAATCTGTTTTACAGAAGGAACTAAAAAGTAACCTACCCAAATGCTGCAAGAAAGACACAGTCATCTCGTAAAATATTTCCAGCTCTTTCAAATGTCTTGTAGGTGTCAGATTCTTTTTGCTCAAAGAAGCCAATTATGTTCCTTTTGCTTCTCTGTGGAGAAAACAGAAGATAAAAAGTTAATAAGAGACAGCCATATTGTTCTAAAATCTAACATGTAGAAACCAACACAAAGAAACCCAAGGTTAACCAGAAATAGAGAGAACATGCTGAAACTGCCTGAGTTTATGCCTGAGAATATACTTATTTAACACTTTTAACTACTGGAGTAGACTCAGACATAAAAAAATTCTGGGTTTTGATGGAATTCTCTATTATTAACTCTTTATCAAAGTGACAAGTATCCACTGTTGGGCTAAGGCTTTCCTGATAAGTGTACATCGTATCTGACAGTTTGTTTGCTTCTTAATGGGTCTTCCACCATTTCTTTAAACGAAACACACATTACTGTAGTTACAAGTCTTGTGTCCAGCAAGCTTTGTACTTTAATCAGTTACAACAAAAAAGTCAAATTATTATGATTTTAACTTGAATGATTAGGAGGGCCTTTCAGCTTCTCACATCAATATACTGTAAAAGAAATAACGCATTTTGCACAGAGAATCGTGTTGTGTCTGTTATAAAGTGTCACCATGCAGAAGAAAACAGGCAGCACTTCTTTTGACTGGTCGAACACTTCACACCTCATCATTAGTCCACTTTTTTTACTTTCTGCTTCACTTCTTTAGGTTTAATTAGATGCAAATACATGTGGTTTCACTGTCAAGAATTTTGTAAACTGCACATCTTTATATGTTTTATAAATGTAACAGCTGCATGTACTATAATATCACATGGCAAGGTAAGCAAGGGGTTCATCATTATTATAACATTTTGCTGGTGTCTATCTGAAAAAATCCAAATATTACTGGCCATAGTTAAATAATAACGTTTGACTCAGTTTATGTTAACCAGTTTGGAACTTTTATCTTTGGCTGTGCATTTAAATAAATAATTAGTAAAGTCTGTAATTGTATTTTACCCATGAATGCTTTGATTCTGCTCTAGTGAAAAAAATTGAATTACTGAGTACATATGAAGAATTTACAAAGTTAATAAAAAAAATTTAAGTGAAGGAGAAGAAGCACAACAATTACAAAATCAAAGATTGACGGTAGAAATAAAATCATGGTAGAAGAGGGTTGAGAGTCTCAAGAGTCTCATGATCCTTTGTGAAGATGAATGTTTTCAAGACAACTGAGACGACTGTTTAGAATCATCTATTAAATGAGAAAGCATAAATTGTAAACACCTGAAACATGGGAAAAAACTGTTTGCTTCGACAAAATTTGTGAACCTGGTTTGAACTAAAATAAAGCTCCATGATTCAAATAAAAGTAAAATGTACACAGGTTGCTTAACATGGGATTCCGTTTGGGACTGTTAAATAAAACGTGTTGCTTATTTAGTATCTGCCATGATTTGATAAATGTAAACAAACAGCATCATGTTAATCACATCCCAAACTCTCAAAAGGAAATATATTTGAGACCACTAAAAGTTGTAACCCATATTTGAATATATTCAAGCAAATATTTCAGTATAAAATATTTACATTTCAAGAACTGGTTCATATGGCAGTATTAGCTACACATACAGAAAAGTCTTAAGTCAAAAGTATGAAGCTAAAAATGACAGATATATGGATATAATTATCACACCCAGAAAAGTACAATTCCTGTTAACGTTAACTGAAATTTTTGTTTAATACAGAGTCCTTAATTTAGTGGAAAGGATGCACTATCAGACTTTCATATAACTAAGATTCGGACTAAAATTAACATTTTGCACTTAAATATAACATTTTATTTTACAGACTAATTCCAGGGCTGTTAACTATAAATCAAATTAGGGGATCAAAAGCATATTCTTTTGTTACTAATGTTTGTTTAACACTAGAATTCCCAAAGCCTACGAAAAAACTTGTAATCCCGGCCCACCTTAAACCCCTTTGCATCTCTCTGACAGTGTTTTTTGTGTTGTAAATGTGTCAGCACAAGCAGCCTGCTATCCCATCCCCCTGCCCACCACCGCAGCTCAATTCGCAAAGAAGGTTTTCAGTGCTCAGTGTTTATCTTAGAGTGAAGTGCCTGGAGTTGTAGAGGGTAAATATATCGCCATTTGGAATACATACATTTCATGTGTGTTCCATGACTACAGCAATCTATGTAAACACATCGTTAAAACAGAAATGTTTTTCATGTTTTACTAATAATTGACAAAATGTAGACAAGAAATGTATAAGGTTTGAAGCCTTAAGTCCAAATATCAAAAATAAACACTTTCACAAAAGGTACAAGTATAACAAAACAAGTGCTCTTTTATTCAAGAATACAACCGAAGAAAAAGAAAGCAGGTTAGGGTAGGCTATTGATACGACAGATTGTGTGGTGCAGCAGCAAGAACGGCTGACTCCTAATCAAGAGGTCACTGGTTTGGTACTGGCTGTCTCCCAAATTTACCATTTCTCAGTCACGCACACCAGTCACACCCATGTCCACAGTTTTCCGAGTCCCAGTCTCCTTCACGCACAAGATCTGACACTGTTTTCAAAACACCACAAGTTTGTTATGCCACGTCTATCTGAAAACAGCATCACATATGTGGTTTTTTGGTTGTGGTAGCGTGAACGTGACAGAGAATAAAACTGAAAAAGAAAAAAAAAAACGCTAACTTTTACAAGTACTGTAAATTCACAATGGATGTTACGGACACAAAAAATGTATTTTTTATTGTGTAATATTAACAAGAGCAGCAGCTCACTACTCAAAACAGTAAATTTTGGAGGCAGCCGGTGTCAAACCGGCAACCTCTTGATTAGGAATCACCAGTTCTTGCCGCTGCGCTACACAGACTGTTGTAACAATAGCCTACCCTAACCTGCTTTCTTTTTCTTCAGTTATATTCTTGAATAAGTGTACTTGTTTTGTTATACTTGTACCTTTTGTGAAAGTGTTTATTTGATATTTGGACTTCAGGCTGCTGACAGAATGGTGCGAAGGAATTTAAGGTGGGTCAGTATTATGAGTTTTTTCGTAGGCTTTGGGAATTCTAGTCTTAATCATCTGAAACAATGAAGGGATGAAGTGGGTCTTATAACTAGTATTGTTTTACTTCTAGCATAAGTTACTCATCTGATTAAATGTGTGGCATAGTGGTTAATGCTTTGGACTGCAAACCCGTGAGGGTGTGACTTCAAATCCCAGTACTGGTATTGTGTGACCATAAGCAAGTCACTTAACCTTCCTGTGCTCCAATGGAAGAAAAAGACAAAGGGGAAATAACCAATTCTATCTCAAATGTTCTAAGTCACCTCTGAGAAAGGCATCAGCCAAATTAGGCAAATAATGATAAAATATCTGGAAGTTTGTTCACAAAATGAAAAATGTTCCTGTTGAATAGAAACATGGCCTTTCCTTACATCAAGAGTTTTTAATTCATCCAAACTGTGCATTTCCTGTACAGGGTCCACTTTCTGCTGCTTGATGAAATCTGCGATGGCAGAGACCGATCTCTGACCCCTGTATTCTCTCTTCATCATAAGCCCATTACGGAACAGCTTTAATGTTGGGTATTTGCTGATCCTGTACCTCTGGGCAATATCCGCTAGAATGAAAAGAAAAAAAAACAAGTTAGGAGGAATTAAAAATATAATTATAAAAATAATAATAAGGTGAAGAAGGAGAAGCTGAAAACTGTTCAGTCAATTTTTTAAAAATCCGCCTTTAAACTACTGAATAGAAAAATGTATTCTCACATGCCACTTATGAAATCTTGAGGCAACCATGGCCATAGTATCCGTGCTAGCATATAACTATGAACTTCTGAGAAGACACTGTTCCAGGGTTATCCAGATGGAATCAGAGAAGGTGATACTTTGAAAATCTTTGTTTCAAGAAGTGTAGTTTTTTGTTATCATTGATAGGTTGATCTAATTGAGGCTTTGTGTCCCTGGAATTTGTCTTTTAAAATTTCAAAGTTTATTCAACTAGCTTTTTGAGGCTTATTATTGGGATGTGCAGTGTCATTACAATTCATTTGATGTAAAACTAGCACAAGCAAGGATAACAGAACTTTCAGCATAAATTGACCAAAAATGACTCCATAACTATTTTAAGTGCTTTCTTTTAGTAAGATTTAATTTCCTCTGCTTCTCTTCAGTCCAGGTGTAATTTAGTTTATAGATGTGTTACAACTGGAGAGCAGAGTGGGGAGATGGGAAAATGAAAACTGCCTTAAAGTTCTCACTTGAGCAACACTGTCCACCCTTACTATCTGTTCATTCATTCATTTTTTATGTAACACTACTGACCATACCTGAGCAGTATACACATTCACAACTGACACACATGTTATCAGCTGGAAAAAAGTTAATTTAATTCAGAAATAAAAGTAATTGTTAACAACTTACTCTGATCAGGCTTTTTTCCAGGTACCCACAGTACCTCTGACGTCCCAAAAACAAGAAAAAAAAGAGATCGGATTTGTGCATGTAAGTTGCCCATTATTACGTCCAATGTTGCCCTGGCCCCCTGCCATACAGCAATGGAATGAGTGGGCTTAGAAAGTGGATGATAATTGGGTGGACAGAGCATTCATAAAGGAGTGCTGAAAACATATGTCAGCCCAACGGCCAAACATTCATTTGCATCACAATGAACTCATTAAATGATATGCTTTTAACCCAAATCTCTGCCTCCTCAGGACTGCTAATTTTTATTTTATATAAAGGTCTTTTAAAAGAGAGCCACTAGCATCTTGCTTCACGCAAAAGAAGTCAGTACATGGAAGTGCAGAAGAAAATATTCAGTGTTAAAGGTTACAGTGCTCTGAATGAGATGCAGGTGAACGCTAATCCAGGACTTAACGTAACCAGCAGTAGGATCCACAAATTAATCTTCTAAATGCAATGTCAAGTCTGAGAGGGGCTAGACACTGCTTGAACAATGTACAAAGTGCAAATATACTTGGTGCTGACACCTGCTTGTATAATCACTCACTTTCTGATTTTAATATTTTCTTCCTCCAATACAAACCCTGCTGAGATGCCGCTTTCAGAACTGGATCTCCTATTACTCCCCACAGTTTCAAAGTTAAATGCCCTGCATTTGAATGAAAGCTTAGCTGCTTGTTAATTTGAACATACCATCTAACAGTTGTTAAAGCCTTGCTTGGACTTCAGACTTTGAGGCTGTGGGTTCAAATTCTGCTTCTGACACTGTGACCATGAGTAAGTCAGGTCACCTGCCAGTGCTTCGGCTGGAAAACAAAAATAAATGTAACCAACCGTATCTAAAATGCTGTACGTTATCTTGGATAAAGGCGTGAGCCAAATAAGTAAATGTAAAATGTGCAATAATGCAACAAATTTGGCAATTCTTATGAGTCAGCCATTTAAAAGGCACTATAAAATGTTGATTGGTACTGCTAAATGTGGTAAACAGAACTATAAATGTATTTTTTCCAGGCAGGTAAATTATTTCTTTTTAGAACCGGTTCTGAAAACTAAATTCTAACAAACTCGATAAACAAGTTCTTCTGCAGAATTCAATTGAAATCTTTATTTTCAAAAGCTGTTGCAGCTTATTAGAAAATGCAACAACATTTTTCTTCAATTGTGAAGAATACTAGAGGGGAAAAAAACTGCATATTGACCCTGAGGACCACAAAACGACCAAACCAAACCACACACACGAACACTGCATTTTATTGTCTGACATTTACATAAAATGGCAGCGCAATCCTTTTATCTGAAATCTCAGCAAAAGCCTCCAGTGGGCCAAATAAATTAACTGAAATAAACAAAATATGATAAAAGACTGCCTCCGGCTGAAGGGTTAAAAATTCCATAAATGAAGTTCTTTAAAGTGCTCTGCAGGAGTCTAAACCATATACCCCCCATAGAACTTCTTCAAGCTGACGGGGACTACAGAAGGACGTCTCCATCAAACATTTTGCAATGCATCAATAATTCTCTTTAATTTTCTTTATCTCAAAAGGCTCGGGCCGGCAGCAGACACCTGATGTGCAAGTGTACTCACTTAACGTGTGCAAATGCTTCAGAGCAGGGAGAGAGGAGACTGCCTGACAGTTTCTAGGACGCCACTAGAACTAAAACATCCTTCACTAGCTGTACCTCCACGGCACAAAAACAAACCACACTTCATGTGACAGATAGCCAGCCCTGGTGTGACCTCAACCCAGAATTTCAAAGCAGCTGTGAACGAGTAAAAAGATATCTTGTGAAAAATTCTATGCATTGTACATTGTACTGAGCAAGTGAATGCAGGCTGAAAAGGCAGCACTAGCACATAGCACCATCTGGTGGGTTGAGACTGTAAAAAGAGACACTATTTTTTATTTGCTCCTGCAGGACATTTGCCAAAGCCTATGTTACTTTAAATAAAAACTAATAAAAAATAATTAACAAATGAGTTGCATTTGGGCAATGATGCGGTGCTGAATAATATTTTTGTAATGAAGTGTACTTTGATCAAGTAGATTTTGAAAATCCATGTATTTTATTTTACACATTTAGACAGGGTTTATTGCTGAGATCATACGTTTCAAATTAAGAAGCTACTGCACTCTAAGTACAAGGGAGGTTGGGGAAGACTAAGATAGAGAAGCACTAACAGAACAATTTAAAATATTTATTTGGACTGAACTCATTGTGTAGTTTCAGCCTACTTTCTGTACATTTTAGTCTTTTTGCCACTCTGCATGAAATATATACGTGTTTTGTTTCTAACATTGACACTACCATCATATAATGTGCTAGCCCACAGACTCTCCTTTTCAGTACATCATCAGTTCCTTGCCACCGACTGGGATCTTTTGGATGTATGGCATAACCAAGCAGCAAAACGCGTCCTGGTGATGCTGGGAAAAAACAATTAGGACTGTGCTCTCAATCAGGGTTATCGACTCCTTCTTGTTAGCAGAAAAATGTCAACCTAAGAGATCCTTGGACTGCTTAAAGTGCAAACAAGCAGCAAGCCCCTTGTAAGAATCAGACACCCTCTATAAATCAAACAATTTAATTTATGCTCTCTCTCTTATTAATTATACTGTACATGAAATATCTGGTGTTATCTGTATGCATTTAAAATGTAATGTTTATTTTATTAATAAGTAATGGCTATATTATCAGATAATAGTGCTCATCCAAACTAGTCATGTCCTAACACACTCCTTTGATAAACATTGTAATGGCAACATTCAAACTGATTTTGGCTACCTTTAGAGATGCTAAGTTTGCTCATACGTTGCGTTGCACTATTCAAAATCCTATTGACCATTTCATCCATCCATTATTCTAATGTTCTTATCCAGGGCAGTGTTGCGAGGCAGCTGGAGCCTATCTCAGCAGTCATCTAGTACAAGGTAGAAACAACACTTTGGGCAGGGCACCAGTCCATCGCTTGGCAAACACACACACAGGAAAATTTAGAAACACTAATTCACCTAACCTGCATGTCTTTGGAAGTGGGAGGAAACTGAAACACTCAGGGTATCCTCGCAAACATGGAAACTCCATGCAGAGATTACCCAGGACATGAACCCTGGTGTTCTTGTTGGGATGCGGCAACGCTACCACTGGGCCATCATGCCACTCCCAACTGATTAAAATCACAAAAATTAAAATTGTCTTTAGTAATTCCCAAGTTATCACTGCAACTGTGAGTTTCTTATTTATAAGATTACATTTTGAAAAATTTTCAGTGGCATTATTATTCAGTTATTAAATATTATTAAAAATGTATATGCTTTTTTTTTTTGATTGCCACTGGTTAGTTTTTGTGGGTTTTTTTTTTTTTAAGGTGGTGGATTAAATTTATTTTTTTTTTTTTTTTTTTTTTTTTTTTTTTTTTTAATATTACCACAGTCATTGTGATTATATATAAAAACTATTTATCTTCGAGATCTTTGAGAACATTACTTTAAAGTAAAAACTTATCAAGCAGATTTAAATGTGTCATGGTATAACCAACAAAAAAAAGTGTTTCTTTCCCAACATTGGACTACTCTGTTATTAAGTGGAGCAGTGATTTGCAATATTAAATATTAATCTATTAATCTAGGTGGCATTTATATGGAGTTATTTAACAAAAGGGTTCCAAACCTTTTTATACAATTCACTTTTGGCATGAATATTTAGTGTACATAGTGGCATGGTGGTTTACCTCCACTATTTGCATACATGTTCCATTTTTGGCTTTTCAGAATAAAGAAAAGTGCATCAAAAATACCAACCTAACCATGCTTCATTCTAAATGCTTGCTAGCCCACAGAACAAGCCAAACAAAATGACAGCTTCTCATGCCTAGTGGCATATTAATGCTCGTTTGTGTCACTAAACTTACAGTGCTGATCACAGTCCACTTTAGCAAACACCACCTCTTTCATAGTGGGAAACTGTTCTCGAACAACATTGGAGGCCTCTTCGAAGATGGGGTGCAACATCTGACTGAAGCGACACCTGTATTGAAATATGATTAAAAAATATCACTTAAATTAACAAAAGTCAGACACACTATCATGTCACATGTTTAACACTCTACAGGCCAGTAATGGAGAAAACTAAATTCCAGTGGAATGCAAATGTGACAAAAATCACACACTTTATAGAAGCTGGCGGACAAGTTATATGCAAGGTTGTACTAATAATCATTATACAAGATTACAGCACAAGTGCTGTCAAAGGCAGACTTTTTTAATTAGCTGACACATTTCAGGGAATAAACTTGCGCATATTACAATGACTCAGGATGGCTAATGTTAAGTTATGCATAATATTAATGTTAAAATAACTTTAGTTCCTTTTCAAGATTCCTCACTTTCACTGAGATTTTGTTCAAGTGTAGTGTGCATCCTAACACTCCCACATCTTAGCCTTTGCCATGAAGCTCAAAATTGAGCTCAGGTGCATCCTGTTTCCCCTGATCATCCTTGAGATGTTTCTGCAGCTTAATTGGAGTCCACCTTTGGTAAATTCAGTTGATTGGACATGATTTGGAAAGGCACACACCTGTCTATATAAGGTCCCACAGTTGACAGTTCATGTCAGAGCACAAACCAAGCATGAAGTCAAAGGAATTGTCTGTAGACCTCCGAGACAGGATTGTCTCGATGCAAAAATCTGGGGAAGGTTACAGAAAAATTTCTGCTGCTTTGAAGGTCCCAATGAGCACAGTGGCCTCCATCATCTGTAAGTGGAAGAAGCTAAAAACCACCAGGACTCTTTCTAGAGCTGGCCGGCCATCTAATCTGAGCGATCGAGAGAGAAGGGACTTAGTCAGGGAGGTGACCAAGAACCCGGTGGTCACTGTGTCAGAGCTCCAGAGGTCCTCTGTGGAGAAAGGAGAACCTTCCAGAAGGACAACCATCTCTGCAGCAATCCACCAATAAGGCCTGTATGGTAGAGTGGCCAGATGGAAGCCACTCCTTAGTAAAAGGCACATGGCAGCCCTCCTGGAGTTTGCCAAAAGGCACCTGAAGGACTCTCAGACCATGAGAAATAAAATTCTCTGGTCTGATGAGCCAAAGATTGAACTCTTTGGTGTGAATGCCAGGCGTCACGTTTGGAGGAAACCAGGCACCGCTCATCACCAGGCCAATACCATCCCTACAGTGAAGCGTGGTGGTGGCAACATCATGCTGTGGGGATGTGTTTCAGTGGCAGGAACTGGGAGACTAGTCAGGATAAAGGGAAAGATGACTGCAGCAATGTACAGATACATCCTGGATGAAAACCTGCTCCAGAGCGCTCTTGACCTCAGTCGG
>JANRMT010062844.1:1020116-1046322 GCA_026402145.1 Polypterus bichir lapradei
ATATCTATATACTTATACATAGATATATATATATATATATATATATATACATATACATATATATACATATATATACACACACAAATATATATAGATACATATATACACATATATACACACACACTAGACATTAAGCCCGTTACAATAACGGGCACTAGAACAGTAGTGCATAAACATTAGTAGGAACAGTCTATATTAAATGGCATGGGACCTTGTATGTGGCTGTAATATGCGTCACTGTATTGTGTGCCTTTAATTTTCTCTCTCAGTAATACTGGTTTGTATTTCCGTAAAATGCCTGTAATTTTGTCGGACAGTAATATAGTGGAACCTCGGTGGGACCGAAGTAATTTCCCCCATAGTTCCAGACCATATGAACTGTATGTAAATATATATATTTTTAGATTTTAAGCACAATTATAGTTAATTATACCATTGAATGCACAGCGTAATAGTAAACTAAATGTAAAAATATTGAATAACACTAAGAAAACCTTGAACAACAGAGAAAACTAACACTGCTAGAGTTTGCACTATAGCCTTATGACCCGCTCGGTAAAAACACTTTTTTTAATGAGTTTTAAGCACAGGGAAAAAAATGAACATTTGAAAAATCTTTAATCTAATAAACAACCAAGAAAAGTAACATTGCAACAATGCACGCGTGCACCTGTGTGTGTGTCTGTCGCGGGCCTGCGTGCGTGTGTGTGTGTGAATGTGTGTGCGTGTCTGTCTCTGTCGCGGGCCTGCGTGTGAGCGTGTCTGTCTGTCTCTGTCGCGAGCGTGAGGGCGGCCGTGCGTGTCTGTCCCCCATGCGGGCCTACCTGTGTGTGCGCGCGCGTGACTGTTTCTCGGGCGGGTGTGCGTGCCTGTCTGTCTGTCGCGTGGGCCTGTGTGTGTGTGTGTGTTTGTGTGCGTGTCCGTCTCTCGGGCGGGCATGCGTGTCTGTCTGTCTGTCTGTCTCACGTGCGCACGCACCTGTGTGTGTCTCTCTCTCTCTCTCTGCACACACAGGGAATGCACAGGAAGAGACTGAATCTTGATTAATCACATGTAATCACACAAGAAAATGTGTCCAAAAGTGCAAATGTTTTTTTTTTTAATTTAAAAGGTTTTAGTGGGCGACAGAATCAAATAATAGACAGGGACATGAATATTGCAAACTCAAGGTCTTTTAATTTCTGAAAAAAAAAATGCATTTAAACTGCATTTCAGTTCAAAACAGAAACAAAAATATCATCCCTGGCTAAAATTGGGCAGATTTAAAAATAAAGTGGTATTCTAAGTACTTTAAGTACATGTTCAGAATGGTATTGTCTTTAAATAATAATAACAAAAATTTCAACATAAAGTGCAGTTTTTTTTCTTGTACATTAGGCTAAAACAGTGTGATCATTGAACATTTTGTAATTAGATGTAATTAAAATTACTAACGGTCACAGAAGTCCAATGAGCCCCAGTAAGAGCCACAAAGTCCGCTTTCTGTAATGCATCTAAATTTGCTTGCTTTTCAGTGTCATAAAGCTGTTGAATTTTACTTGAAATAGTCTCTCGGCATGGCAGTTGGAAAGTTGGATAACCTGACGCTAACTGAAGCACATTTTCTAACCCCCTATCTTCCACCACTGTTACTGGTCTACAGTCCAAAGCAATCCATTTTCTGAGAGAATTTGTAAGTTTGACCGATGTTGACTTACGAATTTCATCATTTCATGAGGTTTGGGCTGCCGACCCCTTTTGTTGGTACTCGAACTCGTACTGGTAGTTCTAACATCATACATAGTTTCTGTGCTCGCTGTAACATGTTTTGCATCTAGATGGCACCGTAAGGTTGAAGTGTCAGTGGTATGCAAACTCCTTTTTGAACAGTTTGCACAAAACCACGCTTTTACCAAGACTTCCGTCGGGTAGTCTTTTGAAATGAAATTTGCCTCCGATCAGTCCTAGCAACGCACTTTCTTCAGACTCTTCCATTTTTGTAGCTCTGATGTGTGCATCAATGTAATTGATGAACCAGGAAATCCTGCATTGACAAAAGTTCCCCTTTGCTTGGAATGCAAAGTGTGATTAAATGCGTTATTTTTTTAACGCGTTATGGAGTACATGCATCAAAGCTTCTCAGCTGTGCTTGTGCTAAGAAAAGGAAACATTTTAAAAATAACGTAACATGATTGTCAATGTAACCTTTTGTAGGGTATGTCCCTGAGACTTATCAATTGTCATCGCGAAGCAGAGCCTTACTGGAAATTGGAGGCATTTGAATTGAAATGGGAGATCAGAGGGTATAACAGGGTTGCGAGGAATACAAACTCTCTCCCCTGAGCAACCGCCAGTAAAAATAGTTGCCTCAATTAGGTTCCTTTGTAGACACGTGACCTGAAGTGTCGTGCCGTTACAAAGTCTCGGAGGCTGTAAGGTTTTCAGTAATATTATTGGTGTCCGAACCCTCAAAATTAGATTATGCTCAGTAGTGCCTGGAGGATTCAGAATGTGGAGAAACCCTAGAGACCGCGTGTGTATTAACTTGTGGATTTTTCTGTGAGTATTTGGTGGCAGCGTCACAAAGTTGCTTCCACAAGATCGCGTTAGCTGTGGAGCTCAATGAATTGAATGGGAGGGGAGATGCTGACGTAACTGCCCCCCCCCCGCCTTAACTGTCAATCCCCCCACAAACACAGTCTCTCGAAATTTGTATAAGCACAGTCCTTCACCAGCAATTTTACCTAAGTTACAAAGTGATCAAAACTCTCAATTATACCCAGCCTCCTCTCATTAAACTTGTATCCCGCGAATATCGTATTAGTCGTGGCATGACAAACGCCAGCGGCAGCGTGTCTATGAACTTAATTTAAGGAGCGTGTCTAAAAACTTAATTTAAACTTACGGTTTACACCGTGTTTGTGATGCAAGACACAACTCCGCCTCCCACGGCCATCGAGCTGCAGTCTATTACAGTATATGGGCGACAAAATAGGTTCCAGTTATGACCATTACGCGTAGAATTTCGAAATGAAACCTGCCCAACTTTTGTAAGTAAGCTGTAAGGAATGAGCCTGTCAAATGTCAGCCTTCTACCTACACGGGAAGTTGGAGAATTAGTGATGAGTGAGTGAGTGAGTCAGTGAGTGAGTGAGTCAGTGAGGGCTTTGCCTTTTATTAGTATAGATATCTGTTATATTAGTGGTGATTAGTAAAATAACTTTGCTGGCTCTCATACTCTACGTGAGTATTGTGGTTTGAACTCTGAAATTTTGACATAGTGAGACCTGGTTTAGGAAATTAACTTCGGTTGCAAAATAGGCTAGAAGACAAATAACTACTTTTTCATACAATGAGTGACCAACAAAAGAGACAACCTTCCGTCGTTAGGTGAGGGCACACTCCTCTGGAGCCAAAATTTTCACCTCATATTTCCCAGTGTAGAATCAATTAATCAATTCATCATATGCAGAAGGTTCATGCCGATCATGAGGGCAACACTATCCCAGTTCCTATTTCTGTTAATACCCGTGGCAGCCAAATGTTCTGAACTACATCTTTTTAAATTGCTGAAGCTTTTAATCATCAGATTGAACAAATCATATAAACTTTAGTTATGTTTGCAATGGTAACTTATTTTATAAATACCAAATGGTCTTCTAGAGAGGAAAAATGCATCAATAAAATAAAGAATTAATGTACTGTACCTGCCCTTTCTTTTCCAGGATTTGGATGGCAATTAGGTTTTCCTAAGAAAACATAATTAAACATTATGCAGTACCTGTCTCAAAACAAATTAGGTTTGTTCAAAAATCATACATTACAAAATTTAAATTGTTAAATTTGGCATCACAGAAAAGGCAAAACGACAACAATATTACTGAAAATTTATGTTAGATTTATAATATTCCTTTTTGGTAAAACAAGTCAATAAAAGCAATTGCGCAACATTTAAAAAATTACAAGCTACAATATTTGCACAGTTTAATAGATTTAACTTGTCTGGACTGTTAATGACAAAGTAACTTTGAAGCAGTTAGATGTTTATAAAATATACTTTGAATAAGTATGAACCGAACACACCAGTTTTGGAGAAGAACCTCAAGCCATCTGTGAAGTGTTTGTGAAATGTTATTGTTTGGGGTTACTTTGGTGACTCAGGGCCTGGGCAACTTCATCAAGTCAACTGTGAATTCTGCCTCATATCAGTAGGCTTCAGTAGATTGTGAGGCCTTCTATTCGAAAGTTGAATTTGAAATGCCATTGGACCCTTCAGTACAATAATGATCTGAAGCACACTAGCAAATCCACTAAGGAATGGCTCCAAAAAGGAGAAATTGATGGTTATGGACTGGCCTAGGGAAAGCCCTGATTTGAATCCCATTGAAAAGTTGTGGGAGCATTTGAAACGGGCAGTACCTGGAAGAAAACCCGCAAACATCTTACAACTGAAGGAATTTTGCAGGTGAAGTGGTCAAAAATTTCACTGAGTTGATGTCATAAAAACAGTTGAGCAGTTATGCAAAATGCCTACAAGAAGCCATCCCTACTAATAGGGGCAATATCAAGTTCTGAAATCAAGGGTGTGCTTACTTTTTTCCACAGGAGATCCATTTACAGATATTTCTGTTAAATAAATAACTTAAAAGGTAAATTTTTCTTGTGTTTTATTCAAGTATATCACCTTTATCGGTAGGTACAGTTTGCATGAAGATCTACTGTTTGCATGTTCAAATATGTAGAAAACGTCAAGTTTTTCCATGGGGTATACTTACTTTTCAAATGACTGTACGTACCATTTAGTGCCTTAGGAAGATAAAGTGACTAATTGAAGACCTCGTCTTTCTTTTACAGACACTTTTGTAAAGGTACAGGGCCAGTGATACTTACATAAGTAGATTCAGGGACAGTCAATAACAAGAACAAATATTTAAAAAAATCAAACAGTGTGTGCGTTTATGTATATACTTGCAAATACTATTTTGTATATTGTATATACTTTTATATATACTGTTCTGAAGATACATGGAAGTAAGAATTTCATTGTGCTATGTACTGTACACATTACAATAAACTTGAAAACTAACAATATTAAGCACAGCTTGGAGTAAAATTCTGCAACGATTGGAGCCAAGCAACAATATCTATTTTACATGGACGTTATCGTCATCCATTGGCTCAGCCCCAACTGACATCAAATACAAATGACAACCGTTAAAAAGTTTCATTGTTAAATGTGTTGCTGCTCTCAGAAAGCTGGTTTTCTCTGACAGTGTTATAGTAGAAGTCTGTTGTGCACTGAGCTGTGTAGAGTGCTGCATTGCTCGAAAAGGTTTGGTAGGTTAGTTTGCAGATTTCAGTGCCTCTCTTTACTTTTGGCAGGTAATTATATGTCTTTCGTCCATATTTATAGCACCTACAGTAACTCTTGATAATTATCTTGTACTACATTTAAACCAGTTAGAAAGCATCTAAATGTTATATCAATTTATGCATTTACAGTATGCCATAATCGGGAAATAGTTTATGTACCAGTTTAGTAATCTTGTCAGGAAGTCCTTTCAAGCTTTCGTTCACCCAGCTCCTTGCAAACGCTGTTCTTTTAAAAGTCATTAACAAAATGAAAAAGTGGATTTTTCAAAGTAATTTTTTTCAGTTAAGATGATCTAAATAAATGTGTTAGAATTAATAACCAATATAAATACTGAATAAATTGCAAAATATTTTAAATAAATCCAGGTCAAACTTTATTAAAATTACAAGAGTAAAACAAGCTGTTAACTTTAATTTTATCCATTAGCTGTTTTACATGCGCTCTCCGGTTTTCAACTTCTGCTTTGTTGCAGCAGCTTCCGATTTCTCCCTGTCTTCACGGAAGAAAGTAGCTTCTATTTTGAGATTTCTGAGTTTAATTAAACCTTTGGATATTTACATAAACAAAATAGTATAAAGGCAGCCTGAGGGTTAGTGCCTTACAGTTTCAATATTCTAGGTTCAAATCCTAGACTGAAGACTGTAATAATGGAATTAATAAAGCCCTCTTATTAACTGTACTCTATATCTAAAGAACAACATCCTGTAACTATATTATTACCAAATATTACTTCAGTTGCCACTGAATTACATGGTACAGGGTATAATAAACAATAACAATACTTAGCTTCTGTTATGGTATATAAAATCTACAAATTATTCTCTATTTTTATTACATTTTGCTCACTCCCAACAAGATGAATTCAGATGCAGGACACTTGTATAGGTATTATAATATCAAAAGCATATCTTCCTCCCTTATACCTCACTTTTATAACAGCTTTTCACAATATCTATATATATAATTCACTAAGGCAAGACACCCATGGAAAGCACGCCGGAAGGGGCGTGGATTCACTAAGCCACCGAAAAGTAAGACGCCCATGGCACACGCAGGAAGGAGCCACGCCCACCAACTCTAAGACAATTGGATATGACGACAACTCGCAGAACCACACCCACCAACTCGGACACGACGACACAGGAAAAACGGCGTCATTTATGTTCGTCTGTCATAGAGTCCACATGTACCTCCGAGCCACGTTGACTGTTCATAGAGGCATGTTTCTCGCGGAAGTGAATCGCTATATGCAGCGTGTAAAACAGTTTGCGAGGGGTATCCCATGGGATCCTTAAAACAATCCTTTAAAACTGAGGTTAAAACACAATGAAGGAAGCAGTCTTTAAAAACCAATAAGCCCTGTGCCTCTGTTTCATTACCGTCTCACCTGCTTCCCCAATGCAGGCCCTGCAACAGTCGAGACGCTCTCTCAGCAGCTGACCTTCGTTGTGCCTTACCGGTTCACACAGAGGCACCACATGACCAGGCGGTGTGTATGCTTCAAGAACGAAGGTGGACGCGGCAGGACTATCTAAGAAGAGGCATGTTTGTCATGGATGTAAATCGCTGTATGTGGCGTGTAAAACACTTTGTCGCGGATGTGAATCATTGTATGCAGCGTGTAAAACAGTTTCCGGAGGGGATTCACATGGTCTTAGACTTGGTGGCCCGGTCTCTGTCAGTTGCTCTTGCGACTGGGCACATGACCAGGCAGTGTGTATGCTTCGAGTGCGAAGGTGGACGCGACAGGACCATCTAAGACAAATCATGTCGCGGATGTGAATCACTGTATGCAGTGTGTAAAACGGTTTGTTTGTCGCAGATGTGAATCGCTGTATGCGGCGTGTAGAGCAGTTTGCGAAGGGTATCCCATGGTCTTACATTTGGTGGGCGGGTCTCTGTTAGTTGCTCTTGCGAGCAGACACATGACCAGGCAGTGTGTGTGCTTCGAGAGCGTGAGTGGACGCGACAGCACCATCTAAGAAGATTCATATTTGTCGAGGATGTGAATCGCTGTATGCAGCGTGTAAAACAATTTGTCGCGAATGTGAATCGCTGTATACAGCGTGTAAACCGCTGTATTGTATGATGCCCTCTCCAGAGTTACATCTTTTCATTCACCTACAGTTGTATACACAATGAAGTAAGCAGTCTTTAAAAACCGAGTTTCCGGTTATGACGCACGACCACGTGCACCATACCAAACTGTTTTACACGCTACATATAGCAATTCGCATCCACGACAAAGATGCATCTTCTTAGATGCTCCTGCACTTTGTACACACCCCCCTCCCACCTCGCTACTACCGTGGTCGGATGTCTTGGTTGATCATACATAGAAAGGCAGCCAAAACCGCAAAGAGCAATAAAAAGTCTACGTGAGTCACAGGTGCATCTGGACTGTGCAAAGACGACAACAACTCGAGTGACGAGTTGGAGGTGGGCACATGAGCAGGCAGTGCATACTGGACGAGAAATCAGCAGACTAGCATGACGGAGGGAGCGGAGTGGATGTCCTTCTCCTCTCCTCCCATTCCACCCTCCGTGCCTGAGCACTACACGGAAGATTGTGTGTTGGTTCGTTCCGTGCATTGTTACAATGTTGCTTTTCTTGCTGATTTATTACATTACTGATTTTTCAAATTTAAATTTTCTCCCTGTGCTTAAAAATCATTAAAAAACCGGCCTGATTATGAGGCGTATGGTACGCCACGGGTTGGCTAGTAGTGCTAAATTGGTTTTACACCCTGGGAAAGGAAGATTTGCTGACACATCAGGCTATTGATTACTTTTTGGATGGACACCTGGGAGAGCAATTTGGTTTACAATCTTGGAAAGGAAGACATGCCGATACCTCATACAACAACAAACAACTTTCTCATTTGGGGAAAGATAGATTAAAGAGTTTGAGCAAAATTCCTCCATCATATTGACAGCCAGCCAATCAGGTGCTTGCAACAATTATGTGTTGTGAAACCGTGACAGAATTTTATAGTAAATATGCGTCGTCTGAAGAGCGAAATAGGAGGGAGGAAGAAGAAGAGACGAAGACATCAGGAGAAGAGAACAGAGCAACGTCAGAAGAGGGCGTCAACAACGTGTGGCCATTTCCATCTGATCGTCGGAAAAATATATAATGAACAGCTGTGAGTGCTAGATCACAAGTCGCCTGCGACATTTATCCTTCTCATCTTTACTTTTTCGTAAGCTTTTTCTAAATACGAAATATATCCAGACTTTACTATGACAGTGTTCTCCCAGGAATGTTTTTCCAGCTGGGTGGCATGAAAAAGTAGTTGGGTGGTGTGGGACAGGGAAATTTGGTGGTGGAGAAAATAAAATGTACATTATATTTATTAGCTAATTATTATTAATTATTTTCCAATGCTTATTATGACTTTCTATTTTAAGGTTTGACACTTGTTCCACAATATTTTTATTAAATTTAAGAAGTTTGTAATTCAGAATACTGCAACTCTAAAATAAATTTTAAATAACAACTTTTATGACATAAACCAAGAGGCCCAAGTATTGTCGCTGTCGGGAAGAAAACTGAAAATAATGAAAAAAAAGTATGGGAAACCTAAAGAAAAGAAATAATAAAATATTCTTCAAAGCCAACTTGCATATGCAGAATGTGTCTTCAGTTAAATATTTTTTCTTCTTTTCTTCCTTGAGGCCAAGTTGCCTGCAGCTTTCACATAATCAAAGTTCCAAGTATCTGGGTACTCCAAGGAGATCAGCATGAAATTATTTAGCGTGCTTTGATTCATGCGATTTCGCAAACATGTCTTGATCCTTTTAAGGGCAGAAAACCCCCTTTCACCTTCAGCTGTGCTCAATGGGATCACTAGCCCAATATGAGCTAGTCTGGCTAAATTTGGAAACTACTCTTTGAGTTGTTGCCATTTTAAGTAAAATCTGTTTTGGACTGAAGTCTTGTATGATTGACTTATGATCATTTTTGGCACAACTGTCCATTCTTGCCTGCTACTTTCATATTTTAAAATTGGAGGGCTACCATTTTTGGAGTAATGATTGAAAAGAATTTCAGCAGACTCACTTGAATTGTGGGTTTCTGCATTGAAAACTTTTGAAAACCTGGAAATAATTGGCATGTCAGGGAATCCTGCATCTAGGTGCTTTTCTGCTGTCTCTAGGTATTTATAATACTGTATATTGCAGTTTTGAATGACATTACATAACTCTGTGTATAAACTGTAAGAGTTAAATTTCAACCCTGGTCCAATGTGCACCTGGCATGTGTCTGAGTCTTATATCCTTCTGAGCTAATCCTTAAAAGATGACGCTGTTATTTTATTATTCACTATGATAAAATGTATTTCTTGTCCTTTATATATAACCCCTTAAGAGAATTGCTATATTTATGGCATAACCTTTCTGTCTATCAAATGCTCCCGGTAGAACAGTTTCAACATATAATTACAATTACCTCACTATTAACTCTACAACTGTAATATTACACAACCTGAGCCACTTTAAAGCCATGTGCACTATCTGCACTATATTTTCATGCTGTACTATTGTACTTATTTTTTCATATGGTATATGTTTCATTGTTTTTATTATTGTTATTTTATAGGAAAATAAATTTATAGAGGATTTGTATATTGAATCTCATTGTACTGTACAATGAAAATGAAGGAATTCGACAGAAGACAGCGCATATTTATAGATGATGAAGACTAGCTCCAAATCAATTTAGTTTTCTAAGAGCTATCTTCTTGGAGCTGTGAGCTGTTTGAATACTAGGATGTATACTTGATATTTTTTGATGAAATGCATTAAAGTATGTATATTACATTTTACAGATAAATTATTAACTACATTTAAATAATGTGTACTGTTAATAATTAACACATGTGCGGACACGGTGGCACAGCAGTAGTGATGAGCTGGCGCCCTACCCAGGGATTAATCCTCCCTTGTGTTGTATGCTTCCTGGGACTGGCGTGACCCTGGATAGTTAAATGGATGGAATAATTCAACATGTGTTACCAAGATTTTTCAATGTTCCTTAACAGTCTTGAAAAATCTGCGTTCTAAGCTTATGGCTGGGTATACATTTAATACAGAGCTTATATTGTGGCGATTGGTTATGTTGAGAGAAAAAAATGGAAGGACAGGATTTGGGGGTTGGTACATTTGAAAGACACAGTACTGCTGCAATAAATTATTTCATCCAGGGTCGTGTGCGTCCCAGAAAATATCTTGCTGGAAGCAGGACAAGTCCCTGGACGGGATAGGCACGAGTAATACTGGATGTGGTGGAGGTAGAAATTATTCTGGATGGGGTTTGGAGGCAGAAACAATACCTGGACAGGGGAGGCAACAATTCTTGGACGGGGCGCTACCTAATCGCTACCACTGCCCCACTGTGTCCCCATGTTTAGTACATACTTTAATGCATTTCTTTATGAAAATGATATCAATTATAAATATAAGTAACTAGCAGAATACCCGCGCTTCGCAGCGGAGAAGTAGTGTGTTAAAGAAGTTATGAAAAAGAAAAGGAAATATTTTAAAAATAACGTAACATGATTGTTAATGTAATTGTTTTGTCATTGATATGAGTGTTGTTGTCATATCTCTCTCTCTCTATATATATATATATACACATAGAAAAATACCCACGTTTGGCAGCAGAGAAGTAAAAAGAAAAGGAAACATTTTAATAATAACGTAAACATGATTGACAATATAATTGTTTTTTCATTGTTATGAGTGTTGCTGGCATATATATATACACTCACACACACACACATATATAAACATATATATACACATCATATATATATATATACATATATATATACATATACATATAAATATATATACACATATATATATATATACACACACACACATATATATACATATATACACATATATATACACACAAATACATATATATAGATATATACACATATACATATATACATATATACTGTATATACACATATATATATACAAATCTACATATTTATCTACATATATATATTAGGGGTGGGACTCGATTAAAAAAAATAATCCAATTAATTAGAGGCTGTGTAATAATTAATCTTAATTAATCGTATGTAATTGCACACGTAAATTTGCCCCAAATCGCAAATGTGTTTTTTTAATTTAAAAGGGTTTTAGTGGGCGACAGAATCAAATAATAGACATGGACATGAATATTGTAAACTCAAGCTCTTTTAATTTCTGAAAAAAAAATGCTTTTAAACTGCATTTGAATTCAAAACAGAAACAAAAATATCATCCCTGGTTAAAATTGGGCAGACTTAAAAATAAAGTGGTAGTTTAAGTACTTTAAGTACATTTTCAGAATGGTATTGTCTTTAAATAATAATAACCAAAATTTCAACATAAAGTGCAGTTTTTCTTCTTAAAAAAATAAGTCAGAAACATAAAAGGTAATTTGACCAACTTAATCTTTAAACTCTGAGTAACCTTAGCCAAAATTATTTTGTACATTAGGCTAAAACAGTGTGATCATTGAACATTTTGTAATTAGATGTAATTAGAATTACTAACGGTCACGGAAGTCCAATGATCCCCAGTAAGAGCCACAAAGTCCGCTTTCTGTAATGCATCTAATTTTGCTTGCTTTTCACTGTGCACAAAACCATGCTTTTATCAAGGCTTCACTCTGGTAGTTTTATGAAATGAAATTTTCCTCCGATCAGGCGTAGGAACGCGCTTCATTCCGACTGTAACATTTTTGTAGCTGTGATGTGTGCATCAGTGTAATCGATGTACCAGGAAATCATGCATTGACAAAAGTTCCCCTTTGCTTGGAATTGAAAGTGTGATTAAATGTGTTATTTTTTGTTATGGAGTACATGCATAACCGCATATTTTTTCATACGTCTCAAACCAAGGAGATGCGAGGTTAAAATGAACCGAGAAGCGCGCGTACATACTCAGTACACCCCCTCTCGGGAATCGAACCTCGGACGTAGGTGATAGAGGCAAAGCCTCTACAATTGCGCCACGGTGTGTGGCTTATCTACAGTATTTGAGAGTATGTAGATCGAGGTATATATATATATTCGCAGCGGAGACGTAGTGTGTTAAGGAAGCTATGAAAAAGAAAAGGGAACATTTTAAAAATAACGTAACATGATTGTCAATATACAGTAATTGTTTTCTGAGTGTTATTGAGTGTTGCTGTGATCAAGGATTCGATTATCATTATTTGTTTCAATCAGGGTCGTATTAGTACGATGTGTTGTGTTCAAGTTACATTCTGTGTTTGTCAGTTGTTGTAAAGATTAAATTCTGTAATTACAGCCAAATTAGCTCCACAAATGAGACACATGGGTTTACCGACAATGTCAGTAAACATATACTCAGCCTCCCATCGGTTTTTAAAGGCTCTATTTTCAGAATCAACTTTTCTCTTCGGCATCATGTGGGCTAGCTTCGCAATAACTTGCAGCATCATAAGCTAGACTTGATTAACGCGGTAAGTGTTCGGCAAGGCAGCTGAAGCGCTGCATTATGGGATCTGTAGTTTATTGTGTTACCAGCGCTTCATACCCGGGCCATTAATAACAATAATACAGTATATAAAAGTATATAAAATGATCTCGCGGGCCGGATATAATTACACGCCGGGCCGGATGTGGCCCGCGGCCCTTGAGTTTGACACATATAGACTAAATAGAACTTGAAAAGATATATTTTTTCGAATGTGATCGCGCAATTCAGATCGAGTTGACGCGCACTACAGTACATCGAGCCCGTGTGCTATTGTGGTTTTGCCTGCATGCCTCAATAAGTCACCCTCCCCTCGCTCTTACTTTTTTACCGTTCATCTAATGAATACACTGAGTATGGCTTTACCAAAACAATCATTGATCGCGAATAAAGTATCCATTATTCATGAAGCTTCAATAGGCGATCTGTCTTTCTGCGTTAACCGCATGCGTTTTCATACGTCTCAAACTAAGGGGATGCGAGGTTAAAATAAATCGAGAAGCGCGTGTACATACTTAGTGCATCCCCTCTTGCGAATCGAACCTCGGACGTGGGCGCTACAGGCGAATGCTCTACTATTACGCCACGGCGTGTGGTTTGTCTATTTGAGCATAGCCGTGTAATTCAGTTTTTGTTCAGCACTCTTTGGAACTGTTGCTTTTTGTCTGCGCACTGCGTCAGTTCACGTGAGCCGCTGAATATGGTTTTATATGTCACTCGCTCGCTTCTAATTGTTTCGCTGCCTTCTTAATTATATAATGCATGTTTTCTTCAGCGCGTTCTTCCTGGTTTTCTACGTAATGCATGATTACGTGAGAGGCGTGATGATGTCACACGAAACTCCGCCCCTTCGAGCTGAACTCCATTACAGTAAATGGAGAAAAATAGCTTCTAGTTATGACCATTATGCATAGAATTTCGAAATGAAACCTGCCCAACTTTTGTAAGTAAGCTGTAAGGAATGAGCCTGCCAAATTTCAGCCTTCTACCCACACGGGAAGTTGGAGAATTAGTGATGAATCAGTCAGTGAGTGAGTGAGTGAGTGAGTGAGGGCTTTGCCTTTTATTAGTATAGATTTAAAATGTTGAGAGAGCTGTAATATAATAAATGTAATGTATTCTGTGTGGCGATCCGTGTTTAAGCTCCTGTGTGTGAAAGAAAAGGACCATGTAAGAAGCACATAGTCATTCACACACATACAATGCAAACCATTTAACGTGCTTCTTTAGTTACGATGGGATTTGAGAAATTCTAGTAAATTAAACATTGATTTTAAGATGAAGGTTACAATGTTCTACTTTAATGACAAAATATACCACCAGATTAAAGAGAAAATTTTCAGATTTAAGTCAACATTTCGATCTCTTTCTTCTTCATTGTCGCTATTTTTTTTTTTTTACACTTCCGTATGACACCCAGACGGTGGGTCGAATTTGACATCCTACCACTTCATTTTTTATTTCGGGTACTGTGTAACTTTCCGAACTTGAACTTTCGAGTGCCATTCCGTCACGTTCCTTTTGTTGCTCATGCCACTGCCTAAGTCACCAAAAAGTATGTTTTTCCCAACCTCAGCTTCACTGAGTAGGACCTCCATTTGGCATTTGCTGAAAATCTTCTTGTTTACATGTGCATTTGCCGTTGACTTTTAACAAAATACTGAATGAAAGGGGATATTTATATTGATTTTCATATTCAGATATGTAAAATTTTGGGAGGAGTCGGGGTAGGGCTATAAGGCGTGTGCGTTCAATTTCACGTTTGTTGGGATTTATAAAGGGGAAGTGTGTGGAACTAGGCAAACACACAGTTTTATTCATCTGGAATTTTTTGTGCATACGCATGTTTCTGTTTTTGTCCATACGCCATGTTTTAGTGTGAATTCTACGCACGTTTCTATACATGAAGCCCCCGGTGATTACTGCTGCAGCCTTTTAACTTAGTATTCCAAATTTGTCTGAGCAGAAGCATAGGCAAAAACTATCTGGAAAAACTCTATTGTATAATTAACTACTCGCAAAGGATGTCAATTGCCTATGGAAACATATTATTACTGATCTATACTAATAAAAGGCAAAGCCTTCACTGACTCACTCACTGACTCATCACTAATTCTCCAAGTTCCCGTGTAGGTAGAAGGCTGAAATTTGGCAGGCTCATTCCTTACAGCTTCCTTACAAAAGTTGGGCAGTTTTCATTTCGAAATTCTACGTGTAACGGTCATAACTGGAAGCTATTTTTCTCCATATACTGTAATGGAGTTGAGCTTGAAAGCCGTGGGGGCGGAGTTTCGTGTGACATCATCACACCTCCTACGTAATCATGTGAACTGACTATCAACGCAGTACGTAGAAAACCAGGAACAGCTCCAAAAAGCGCTGAAGAAAACATGCATTATATAATTGAGAAGGCAGCGAAACAATAAGAACCGAGCAAGTAATATATACAACCATATTCATGAGTGCTGCTACTTCAGAAACAAAGCACGGTGTAAACCTAAAGTTTAAATTAAGTTCATAGACAGGCTGCCGCTGGCGTTTGTCATGCCCACGGGTAATGCGGGATACAAGTTTAATGAGAGGACGCAGGATATAAACGAGAGTTTTGATCACTTTGTAACTAAGTTAAAATTGCAGATCAAGGGCTGTGCTTATGAAAATTCTGAGAGACTGTGTTTGAGGGGGATTGATAGTTAAGGCGGGTGGGGGAGTCACGTCATCATCTCCCCTCCCATTCATCTCATTTCGCTGTGAGCTGAGCTCTGCAGCTAACGCCATCTTGAGGAACCAACTTTGTCACACTGCCACCAAATACTCAGAGAAAAATCCACAAGTTAATACACACGCTGTCTCCAGAGTTTCTCCATACTTAATTCTCCAGGCACTACTTAAAAATGGTTACATTGACAATCGTGTTATGTTATTTTAAAATTGTTTCCTTTTATTAGCACAAGCACAGCTGAGAAGCTTCGATGCATGTGCTCCATAATGCGTTAAAAAATAATGCATTTAATCACACCTTGCATTCCAAACAAAGGGAAACTTCTGTCAATGCATGATTTCCTGGTACACCGATTAGATTGATCAGCGCTTCCCGATTCATTTTACCCTCGCACCCCCATTTCAATTCAGATGCCTCCAATTTCCAGTAAGCTTCTGCTGCGCGATGACAAGTAATAAGTCTCAGGGACAGACCCTACAAAACGATGCCATTGATTTCAGGCAAGATTGCTTTTCTCCTGGACAACTATACTTGCATTCTCAAAAGTGAGCTCGCGCAGCTTCGTCATTTTACAACCGGAGTGCAGCCAGAAACTTTTAAGTGCCGGGTCTTAGCTAACATTAAATTAAGCCGTGGACATCCTGGCATCACCGTTATACCCTTATACCGTTATATCCTGATTCATTTTACCCTTGCACACCCTTGGTTTGGGAAGAAGTATGAAAAAATATGAGGTTAACACAGAAAAACAGATCACCAATTGAAGCTTTATGAATAATAGATACTTTAGATACTAAATTTAACTTTCATTCCTACTAAACATATTTCTGTCGACCAAATAAAAATTACTTAGATTTAAAATTTAAATAAAACTTGAACAAATACGATAGTTCATAATACCCACGCAGCACTAAGTGCACGTAAGATTAGGAGTCATCCGTTTTAACAAGCAGCGTATTGCACCGATACGATACGATAGCCTGCCCATTTAATTATTTAGGAATGGATAGATAAATTAAGATTTTGTACAAATAATGTTTTTAATTTTTCTTCCTCAATGGATTCTAGCACCCCCAGCAACAGCTCCTCGCACACCAAAGGAGATAGATACAGTGGCTTGCAAAAGTATTCGGCCCCCTTGAACTTTTCCACATTTTGTCACATTACAGCCACAAACATGAATCAATTTCATTGGCATTCCACGTGAAAGACCAATACAAAGTGGTGTACACTTGAGAAGTGAAACGAAAATCATACATGATTCCAAACATTTTTTACAAATAAATAACTGCAAAGTGGGGTGTGCGTAATTATTCAGCCCCCTTTGGTCTGAGTGCAGTCAGTTGCCCATAGACATTGCCTGAGTGCTAATGACTAAATAGAGTGCACCTGTGTGTAATCTAATGTCAGTACAAATAGAGCTACTCTGTGACGGCCTCAGAGGTTGTCTAAGAGAATATTGGGAGCAACAACACCATGAAGTCCAAAGAACACACCAGACAGGTCAGGGATAAAGTTATTGAGAAATTTAAAGCAGGCTTAGGCTACAAAAAGATTTCCAAAGCCTTGAACATCCCACGGAGCACTGTTCAAACGATCATTCAGAAATGGAAGGAGTATGGCACAACTGTAAACCTACTAATACAAGGCCGTCCACCTAAACTCACAGGCCGAACAAGGAGAGCGCTGATCAGAAATGCAGCCAAGAGGCCCATGGTGACTCTGGACGAGCTGCAGAGATCTACAGCTCAGGTGGGGGAATCTGTCTATAGGACAACTATTAGTCGTGCACTGCACAAAGTTGGCCTTTATGGAAGAGTGGTAAGAAGAAAGCCATTGTTAACAGAAAACCATAAGAAGTCCCGTTTGCAGTTTGCCACAAGCCATGTGGGGGACACAGCAAACATGTGGAAGAAGGTGCTCTGGTCAGATGAGACCAAAATGGAACTTTTTGGCCAAAATGCAAAACGCTATATGTGGCGGAAAACTAACACTGCACATCACTCTGAACACACCATCCCCACTGTCAAATATGGTGGTGGCAGCATCATGCTCTGGGGGTGCTTCTCTTCAGCAGGGACAGGGAAGCTGGTCAGAGTTGATGGGAAGATGGATGGAGCCAAATACAGGGCAATCTTGGAAGAAAACCACTTGGAGTCTGCAAAAGACTTGAGACTGGGGCGGAGGTTCACCTTCCAGCAGGACAACGACCCTAAATATAAAGCCAGGGCAACAATGGAATGGTTTAAAACAAAACATATCCATGTGTTAGAATGGCCCAGTCAAAGTCCAGATCTAAATCCAATCGAGAATCTGTGGCAAGATCTGAAAACTGCTGTTCAAAAACGCTGTCCATCTAATCTGACTGAACTGGAGCTGTTTTGCAAAGAAGAATGGGCAAGGATTTCGGTCTCTAGATGTGCAAAGCTGGTAAAGACATACCCTAAAAGACTGGCAGCTGTAATTGCAGCAAAAGGTGGTTCTACAAAGTATTGACTCAGGGGGCTGAATAATTACGCACACCCCACTTTTCAGTTATTTATTTGTAAAAAATGTTTGGAAACATGTATGATTTTCGTTCCACTTCTCACGTGTACACCACTTTGTATTGGTCTTTCACGTGGAATTCCAATAAAATTGATTCATGTTTGTGGCTGTAATGTGACAAAATGTGGAAAAGTTCAAGGGGGCCGAATACTTTTGCAAGCCACTGTGTATATATATATATATATATAAAAACATATATAGATAGATAGATATATACATATACATAGATATATAGATATAGATAGATATATAGATAGCTATAGATATACATATATAAATAGATAGATATATAGATAGATATAGATATATTATATATATATATATATATATATATATATATAATATGCCAACAGCACTCATGACAATGACAAAACAATTACATTGTCAATCATGTTCCGTTATTATTAAAATGTTTCCTTTTCATTTTCATTACTTCTTTAACACACTACTTCTCCGCTGCAAAGCGCGGGTATTTTGCTATATATGTATATGTATATTTGTATATGTATATATATGTATATGTATATATATATACATATGTATGTGTGTGTGTGTGCGTGTGTATGTGTCTATATATATGACAGTAACACTCATATCAGTGACAAAACAATTACATTAACAATCATGTTACGTTATTTTAAAAATTTTTCCTTTTCTTTTTCATAACTTCTTTCACACACTACTTCTCCGCTGCGAAGCGCGGGTATTCTGCTAGTAGTACTATATAATGCATGAACATTAATTTGCAGGGAATAGAGGAAGGTAACAATTGTTCTTTATTCATAACATTCTGTATTATCTGCTATATCTGTTATATTAGTGGTAATTAGTAAAATAACTGTGCTGGCTCTCATACTCTACGTGAGTATTGTGGTTTGAACTCTGAAATTTTGACATAGAGAGACCTGGTTTAGGAAATTGACTACGGTTGCAAAATAGGCTAGAATACAAATAACTAATTTTTCATGCAATGAGTGACCAACAAAAAAGACAACCTTCCGTCGTTAGGTGAGGGCACACTCCTCTGGAGCCAAAATCTTCACCTCATATTTCCCAGTGCAGAATCAATAAATTAATAATATGCAGAAGGTTAATGCCCATCATGAGGGCAAGAGTATCCCAATTCTTATTTCTGGCAGTACCCCTGGCAGCCAAATGTTCTGAACTACATCTTTTTAAATTGCTGAAGCTTTTAATCATCAGATTGAGCAAATCATATAAAAATTGGTTATGTTTGCAATGGTAATTTATTTTATAAATACCAAATGGTTCTAGAGAGGAAAAATGCATCAATAAAATAAAGTATTATTTACTGTACCTGACATTTCTTTTCCTTTTTTTGGATTGTAATGATTTCTTCCTAAGAAAACATAATTAAACATTATGCAGTACATGTCTCAAAATAAATTAGGTCTGTTCTAAAAATCATACATTACAAAATTTAAATTGCTAAATTTCGCATCACAGAAAAGGCAAAAGGACAACAATATTACTGAAAATTTATGTTAGATTTATAATATTCCTTTTTGGTAAAACAAGTCAATAAAAGCAATTGCGCAACATTTAAAAAATTACAAGCTACAATATTTGTACAGTTTAATAGATTTAATTTGTCTGGACTTTTAATGACAAAGTAATTTTGAAGCAGTTAGATGTTTATAAAATATACTTTCCGAAGTTGAATAAGTATAAACTGAAGACACCAGTTTTGGTGAAGAATCTCAAGCCATCTGTGAAGTATGTTTGTGAAATGTTATTGTTTGGGGTTACTTTGCTGACTCAGGGCCTGGGCAACTTCATCAAGTCAACTGTGAATTCTGCCTCACATCAAATTATGCTTCAGTAGATTGTGAGCCCTTCTAATCGAAAGTTGAATTTGAAATGCCAATGGACCCTTCAGTACAATAATGATCTGAAGCACACTAGCAAATCCATTAAAGGAATGGCTCCAAAAAGAAGAAGTTGATGGTTATGGATTGGCCTAGGGAACGCCCAGATTTGAATCCCATTGAAAAGTTGTGGGAGCATTTGAAACGGGCAGTACCTGGAAGAAAACCTGCTAACATCTTACAACTGAAGGAATTTTGCAGGTGATGTGGTCAAAAATTTCACTGAGCTGATGTCATATGTACCATTTAGTGCCTTAGGAAGATAAAGTGACTAATTGTAGACCTCACCTGTCTTGTACAGACACTTTTGTAAAGGTAGAGGGCCAGTGATTACTTACATAAGTAGATTCGGGGACTGTCAATAACAAGAACAAATATTTTAAAAAAACAAACAGTGTGTGCGTTTATGTATATACTTGCAAATACTATTTTGTATATTGTATATACTTTTATATATACTGTTCTGAAGATACATGGAAGTAAGAATTTCATTGTGCTATGTACTGTACACATTACAATAAACTTGAAAACTATTAATATTAAGCACAGCTTGGAGCAAAATTCTGCAACGATTGGAGCCAAGCAACAATATCTATTTTACATGGACGTTATCGTCAAACATTGGCTCAGCCCCAACTGACATCAAATACAAATGACAACCGTTAACAAAGTTTCATTGTTAAATGTGTTACTGCTCTTAGAAAGCTGGTTTCCTCTGACAGTGTTATAGTAGAATTCTTTTGTGCACTGAGCTGTGTAGAGTGCTGCATTGCTCGAAAAGGTTTGGTAGGTTAGTTTGCAGATTTCAGCGCCTCTCTACTTTTGGCAGGTAATTATATGTCTTTCGTCCATATTTGTAGCACCTACAGTAACTCTTGATAATTCACTTGTACTACATTTAAACCAGTTAGAAAGCATCAAAATGTTATATCAATTTGTGCATTTACAGTATGCCATAATCTGGAAATACTTCATATACCAGTTTAGTAATCTTGGCATTGGGGTTTCGAGGCAGAAACAATACCTGGACAGGGGAGGCAGGAACAATTCTTGGATGGGGCGCTACCTAATCGCTACCACTGCCCCAGTGTGTCCCCATGTTTAGTACATACTTTAATGCATTTCTTTATGAAAATGATATCAAGTATAAATATTAGTACAGTATTTTAAAATGTTGAGAAAGCTGTATTATAATAAATGTAATCTATTCTGTGTGGCAATCCGTGCCTTTACGCTCCTGTGTGTGAAAGAGAAAGAGCATTTAAGAAGCACATAGTGATTCACACACATACAATACAAAGCATTTAACGTGCTGCCTTAGTTACGATGGGATTTGAGAAATTCTAGTAAATTAAACATTGATTTTAAGATGAAGGTTACAATGTTCTACTTTAATGACAAAATATACCATATGATTAAAGTAAAAATTTTCAGATTTAAGTCAACAATTCGATCTCTTTCTTCTTCATTGTCGCTATTTTTTTTTTTTTTTTTTACATTTCCGTATGACACCCAGACGGTGGGTCGACTTTGACATCCTACCACTTCATTTTTTATTTCGGGCACTGTGTAACTTTCTCACTTTGAACTTTCGAGTGCCATTCCATCACGTTCCTTTTGTTGCTCATGCCACTGCCTAAGCCACCAAAAAGTATGTTTTTCCTCACCTCAGCTTCACTGAATAGGACCTTCACTTGGCATTTGCTGAAAATCTCCTTGTTTACATGTGCATTTGCCGTTGACTTTTAACAAAATACTGAATGGAAGTTTATATTTATATTGATTTTCATATTCAGATATGTAAAATTCTGGGAGGAGTTGGGGTAGGGCTATAAGGCATGTGCGTTAAATTTCACGTTTGTTGGGATTTATAAAGGGGAAGTGTGTGGAACTTGGTAAACACACAGTTTTATTCATCTGGAATTTTTTGTGCATACGTACGTTTCTATTTTTTGTCCGTACGCCATGTTTTTGTGTGAATTCTATGCACGTTGTTATACATGAAGCCCCTGCTGATTACTACTGCAGCCTTTCAACTAAGTATTCTAAATTTGACTGACCAGAAGCATAGGCAATTATCTGGAAAAACTTCATTGTATAATTAACTACTCGCAAAGGATGTTAATTGTCTATGGAAACATATTTTTACTAATAGTACTATATAATGCATGAACATTACTTTGCATGGAATAGAGGAAGGTAACAATTGTTCTTTATTCATAACATTCTGTTTTATCTGTTATATCTGTTATTAGTGGTGATTAGTAAAATAACTGTGCTGGCTCTCATACTCTACGTTAGTATTGTGGTTTGAACTCTGAAATTTTGACATAGAGAGACCTGGTTTAGGAAAACAGGCTAGAAGACAAATAACAAATTTTTCATGCAATTTGTGACCAACAAAAGAGACAGCCTTCCGTCGTTAGGTGAGGGCACACTCCTCTTGAGCCAAAATCATCACCTCATATTTCCCAGTGCAGAATCAATCAATCAATCAATTAATCATATGCAGAAGGTTAATGCCCATCATGAGGGCAAGAGTATCCCAATTCTGATTTCTGGTAGTACCCCTGGCAGCCAAATGTTCTGAACTACATATTGTTAAATTGCTGAAGCTTTTAATCATCAGATTGAACAAATAATATAAAATTTGGTTATGTTTGCAATTGTAATTTATTTTTTAAATACCAAATGGTCTTCTAGAGAGGAAAAATGCATCAATAAAATAAAGTATTAATTTACTGTACCTGATTAATCCTTTTCATTTTTCGAATCATAAAGATTTCTTCCTAAGAAAATATAATTAAACATTATGCAGTACATGTCTCAAAATAAATTAGGTTTGTTCTAAAAATCATACATTACAAAATTCAAATTGCTAAATTTGGCATCACAGAAAAGGCAAAACGACAACAATATGACTGAAAATTTATGTTAGATTTATAATATTCCTTTTTGGTAAAACAAGTCAATAAAAGCAATTGCACAAAATTTTAAAAATTACAAGCTACAATATTTGTACAGTTTAATAGATTCAACTTGTCTGTACCGTTAATAACAATGTAACTTTGAAGCAGTTAGATGTTTATAAAGTATACTTTCCGAAGTTGAGTAAGTATAAACCGAAGACACCAGTTTAGGAGAAGAACCTCAAGCCATCTGTGAAGTGTTTGTGAAATTTCATTGTTTGGGGTTACTTTGCTGACTCAGGGCCTGGGCAACTTCATCAAGTCAACTGTGAATTCTGCCTCATATCAAAGTACACTTCTGGAGGTTGTGAGGCCTTCTATTCGAAAGTTGAATTTGAAACGCCAATGGACCCTTCAGTACAATAATGATCTGAAGCACACTAGCAAATACACTAAGGAATGGCTCCAAAAAGAAGAAATGGAAGGTTATGGACTCGCCTGGGGAAAGCCCTGATTTGAATCCCATTGAAAAGTTGTGGGAGCATTTGAAAGGGCAGTACCTGCAAGAAAACCCGCTAACATGTTACAACTGAAGGAATTTTGCAGGTGAAGTGGTCACAAATTTCACAGAGTTGATGTCACAAAAACAGTTGAGCAGTTATGCAAAATGCCTACAAGAAGTCATCCCCACTAATTGGGGCAATATCAAGTTCTGAAATCAAGGGTGTGCTTACTTTTTTCCCCAGCGGATCCACAGTAGATCATTACATCTACAGATATTTCTGTTAAATAAACAACTTAAAAGGTAAATTTTTTTTGTGTTTTATTCAAGTATATCACCTTATCGGTAGGTACAGTTTGCATGAAGGTCTACTGTTTGCATGTTGAAATATGTAGAAAAAGTCAAGAGTTTCCATGGGGTAAACTTACTTTTTCAAATGACTGTACATACCATTTAGTGCCTTAGGGAGATAAAGTGACGAATTGAAGACCTCACCTGTCTTGTACAATTTTTTTTAAAGGTACAGGGCCAGTGATACTTACCTAAGTAGATTCGGGGACAGTCAATAACAAAAACAAATATTTTAAAAAAGCAAACAGTGTGTGCGTTTATGTATATACTTGCAAATACTATTTTGTACATTGTACATACTTTTATATATACTGATCTGAAGACACATGGAAGTAAGAATTTCATTGTACACATAACAAACTTGAAAAGTAACAACATTAAGCACAGCTTGGAGCAAAATTCTGTAATGATTGGAGCCAATCAACAATATCTATTTTACATGGACGTTATCGTCAACCATTGGCTCAGCCCCAACTATCATCAAATACAAATGACAACCGTTACAAAGTTTCATTGTTAAATGTGTTACTGCTCTCAGAAAGCTGGTTTCCTCTGACAGTGTTATAGTAGAAGTCTTTTGTGCACTGAGCTGTCTAGAGTGCTGCATTGCTCAAAAAGGTTTGGTAGGTTAGTTTGCAGATTTCAGCGCCTCTCTTTACTTTTGGCAGGTAATATGTCTTTCGTCCATATTTGTAGCACCTACAGTAACTCTTGATAATTCACTTGTACTACATTTAAACCAGTTAGAAAGCATCTAAATGTTATATCAATTTGTGCATTTACAGTATGCCAAAATCGGGAAATACTTCATGTACCAGTTTAGTAATCTTGGCAGGAAATCCTTTCAAGCTTTCATTCACCCAGCTCCAGCCAGGTGGCATGAAAAAGTAGTTGGGTGGGGTGGGACAGGGACATTTGGTGGTGGAGAAAATTAAATGTGCATTATTTTTATTAGTTAGTTATTATTAATTATTTTCCAATGCTTATTATGACTTTCTTTTTTAAGGTTTGACACTTGTGCCACAATATTTTTATTAAATTTAAGAAGTCTGCAATTCAGGATACTGCAACCCTAAAATAAATTTAAAATACCAATTGTTATGACATAAACCAAGAGGCCCAAATATTGTCGCTGTCAGGAAGAAAAGTGAAAATAATGAAAAAAAAAGTATGGGTTAAAGGAATTATACATACTAAGGTGATATGTTAACAGTGAGGGTTATTAGGTGGAGACGTGTGGACTGGCCTGATAGCCAAGATCAGTGGTGAATATGTGCAGTGTTGCTGTGGTGACTCGTTGCTGTTCAGGAGCAAGATGACAGCTGTTACGGAGTTCGCAGAGGAGGCTTTACAAGGCTTTTTGGGCAGAGACGCAGACTTGGAACTGATCACAGGCTTCTGGACTAGTCCCGATTTGGGACCACTACAGTATACAAGGAAAATCAACTGTTGCCAGAGGATAGAACTGTGTCGTTTATGATTATTGCTGATGTCTTCAAATAGACTGTGCCTGTCTCAAATGTCCTCCCCATTCACAACGTACTTTATTCCTTGTCCCTCCTTATCCAGTGCCCCTGCCTTAATATTCTTTTATATTAGTCGGCAATTGTATTAGCTGTGGACCTGATCTCCTTTTCCAACCACTGCACTATGCTGGACATTTTTTTACATCCTACAAAATGAGACTCTGCCCTTTCCAGATTTGCTCCACTCTTCAGTTACAGTATATGACAAGCCTGCTCGGGTCTAGTTTTGCACGTCTCCTGGGGTAAAGAGTTACTTAGATATAGTGGAAGGATTCAGGTATGTGGACAATGGGTTGTGCATGTTAGATTAAGTAAAGTGCAAGGTAAAGAATAAAACAAGACTCCCTGTTAAGGCTAAGTGTGCTCCAATGTACGTTTCAAGTCGGGGTATTTCGGAGAATATTGATTTTTCATCTGTGGCTGAATTCCCAAGTCCACCTGTAATGCTATCTGGTAAATATCCCAATATTATATGTTATCAAGTTTGTTCATTCTCAGCGTTATGTGCAGGACTTGCGGGAGGTAAAGGTTACACTTCTCTCCCAGGTCGCTTATTGCACTGCATCCCGTAACCCTCCTGTCATCCATTCCATCTGCAGTAAACCAGTCCTCTGTTACTGACCTCACGTTTTCTCTTCATTTCCATTGTATTTTGACTTCTGATTTTAAATACTGCACCTTTCTTTCTTTAAGCATCTTGAGTCCCTTTCGTTGGTGATATTGTAGTATTTTTATTTAGTATGTAGATAATTTGTTGCTTTGCTCTGATTTAAATAAGAATTGCAAAAAGAAAAAAAAACACTGATGTCAGCCCCTAGATTTGTATTAAACTGAATTTTCAAGAAATTGGCTGAAATGTGCACACAAAATTTAGAAATCTCTGAAATCAGACTCTAGAGCT
>JANRMT010062844.1:1067274-1078087 GCA_026402145.1 Polypterus bichir lapradei
TTAGCAACAGTGTTTTCAAAATTCCACTATTACAGTCCTCAGTCTAAACATTCCACTTTATGGCACGGCTTGCGCATGCTGATTCACAAATTAGAGTACTGTATTTTCATTTGTTTCACGTTAGTTGATCTTAATAAGAATATTATGGAAATACTTTGTTGTTCTGCAGAGATTAATTGAGGGTTGAGTCTTCAGGACTGGATTAAGCACGTCATTTTTCCAATTTTTATTACACAAGGAAGTAAGTTTACACATGAGAAAGGATGGAAAAAAAAACAAAAAAACAAAATAGGGATTATAATTTTTAATATGGCAGTCTTTTTATTTTTCCAGTCAGATAATGAATTATATAATGTCCCCTTTCCATTTTGAACTATTGTTGCAAGTTCCGTCTCTGGACAAATTGTGTTTGTTTGAAAATAGCTTTAGATATTAATGTCACATTACACTGGTACAGTAAATGTCAGTGACAGCTAGTAGATCATAGCCGGATTGCGCTTAAGATGCCCCAAAGCAATGATTAGCACAAAGTACTTAGAAACCAAAATCATAGATGTTTATTGTAGGAAGTGTCATCATCCAGTATTTGCTGGTGAGAAATATAACAAAAACAATCAGCAAGAAAAATATATCATAAAGAGGTAACAATCCATAGAAATAATATGTAACAATCAATCAAAAACAAAATAATACTATCCGAAAAAAGGAGAAATTTGACAAATAACTAAAACTTTCATTCACTGTAGTTGGGCGAGGGCTCTCAAAATGCAAACAGTCCATCGCTGACAAATAAAAAGGATAATAAATTACTCTGTAGCAACCACAAATCTCTCTCTATCCGACTGCTGAAGCACTCCCCAAATCTAGCAGGCACACTGGCTTAACAAGGTTGAAACTTAAACAGCCAACAGCAGAAAAAAACTTTACATTACACACAATAGCAACATCTATCCTCACTACTGACTCCAGGGTTGACAGGAAGTACAGTCAAAATCCCCCCCATCAGCAAGCCAATTTCCCCCATTTCCAAAAACTATTTTACATGCTAATAAATATTGTTTCTAAGACCTGAGCACTGTTCAGAAGTAAAGAAAAGGTTTGTCACTAGTACAAGTACACTTAAACTAATGAAGAATTCTTTCAGACTTTCAATATCCATGGCTGTTTTTGCTCTACATGGAGGTTATTCACTAATGATGGGCACCTTTTATTATTCAAATCAGGTTAAAGTATTTACTTGATAAACAATCATGCTATTGACAAAAAAGTCAGTGTAATTATTCTTTAATAATATTAAAGTTTACTGAACATACTGCACACACATATTTCAAAAGAAACCTCATTTTAAGCATGTGAAGCAATGTTTTGTGCTCTGAAATGAACAAATGCATTTTAAAATGCCATACGTGAAGACAGTGTTTAGCCTAAAATATAATAATATAACACAATACACTTTCTCAGTTTAACTTAGAAGCTGGAGAGTTTGAAACACTTTTTATGAGGTAAACATTAAGACCCTGATAAAATTTTTCAAAATAAGCTAACTAACCAGTTTAAATATTTAGCTTTTTCAAAAAAGATTGTTATTGTAATGTTGCTAATTTCAGTTATAATGGACAATACATTTATTCGTAATCACATAGAAAATGGTGCTGGCAATTTTCTGTGGACAAAATGGTACATACTGTATTTGATCTGTAAATTTTTGGAGCATCTGATCACTTGGACAAAAGCTCCTGCAGTCTTGGTTCCTCCACTGTTAGCCATATTTTACATGTAAAAGACTATTTAGTGTTTTAATTTGAAGTCTGTTCCTCAACTTCGTCTTCAAATTATTAACACTGCTGAATGTTCTCTCCACTGTTGCATTAGATATAGGTAGTAGCAACAAAGATAGTGCAAGTGAAGACACATTGCCTAAATCTCGGATTTCCAGAAGAATCGTGGTCCTTATATACTTCAAACCAGAAACATTCATCATTTGTTTCAGTTTAATTTATGTCCTTGCATATCATGTTGAACTGTTTTGCCAGACATGTAATTGGTGTCTTTATCTGCGAAAGAGCCTCTTTTGGATGAAACATATCAAGCTTCTACAGCATTGTTAGATTTTCTGGCAAGCGACTCTGTAGCTCAAGAGCTAATTTCCCAAGCATAGCTTTGCACCTTTCCTTCACTGCCTCAACAGCAGACTTATTGGGAAGAGAGTCAGCAAACCAGGAAACCTCATAACCCAAATAATAGATAGCTGCTGCGGGAATGAGATAGTTTTCCAAATTGAAAGTAACTAGATCTAAAGTGGAAAGGTTTTCTAGATAATTTGGATTAATTACGGTATTAGTTTGTGACTATTAGTGGTGGCTCTGAGGCTAGGGATCTGCACTGGCAATCGGAAGGTTGTCGGTTTGAATCCCGTAAAAAATGCCAAAAGAGACTCTGCTCTGTTGGGCCCTTGAGTAAGGCCCTTAACCTGCAATTGCTTAATCTGCATCCATCCCTGCATGTAGGCCCTCCAACCTGCAGGGAAAAACATGGGTGTGGTTGGCAGAATTGGCACTCTGGCCAAAGCAAAAAAACTAAAAAAAACTCACACTGTTCCACTCCATCTGAACTACTGTGGTGCTGAGGTATCACCCGTTGCATGGCTACACTCGGGTCCTAATCTGGATCCTAAATTGGTTTTGTTGTGTGGTGGGTGCGGCAATGCACTGTATCAGTGTGTGCTCCTAACCTCTATTAGTTTCAGCACAGAACGACAGTACATGCTCGAGTGCAGGAAGAGTTTAAATGGTCTGGCTGTGTCTGCTTGAAATAGCTGATTTGTTACGTTTAGCCCACTGAGGGTCGATTTTAAAAATATCAAGTAGATTGATAGATGGATAGATACTTTATTAATCCCAAGGGGAATTTCACATACAGATGAGCCATCAAATCACTCAGAAGACTTGTAGTGTAACACTTCTGTGTGTCCTTTGTTATACTTAAATGAAGTTTTAAGACATCCCAGTGGAGTAAAATCTTTAATATGCTTTCACTCCAACTAAGCCACCGTGTAGGTGCAGGCTGTATCATTTTGTTAGGGATGGAGCCTTCTAACTTCTTGTACACCTGAGCATATTCAATCCTTCTTTTTGCACTATGTGAGAACCAAATGTAAATTTAAATGTTTTGGTAATGCCTCATATGCTTTACAGCCAATCAGACTGAGTGAAAAAGCAAACACATCTTACCAGAACAAAATGAGGAATCTTTTCTTTCAGTAGAGTATATAAAGAATAGCTACATCCAACCATAACACTTGCTCCATCAACTCCAATTCCAATACATTTAAGCAAATCTAGACCATCTTCGCCTAAAGTTGTAACAAGTACATCTACTAGAGAAGCAGCATCTGCTTCAGTAACTGGGATTACTTTAAAAAATGTTGGGACAGTTTTTTGTTTTGCTAAGCTTGGATAATGTATAGAAAGCATCTGAGTAACAGATGCCAGTGCTTTCATCAATTATAATAATAGCTGTTGCCAATGTCTAGCACTAATTCCTTGTGTAGTTCTAGACCTAAGATGTTCACAATTAGAGCAGTGCACTTGGTGCAATGAAGTGATATGTTATTTAACATCCTAGACTGGGCATCTAATGATGGCAGCAACTCAGAGAAGTGGTCCACTGTGGTAACAATGGCACAATGTTCAACGATAAAATAGGCAAGCTTTAATTCTGCCTGTTATAGTTCATTTGAAACGTTTGCCGATTTTTCTTTTTTAATATTTGAAATATGTTTCTGTGTTTTTGCATGCGCTAGAAGATCCTTTTTGAGAGCATGATGTAGGCACTTGCAGACAGCACAGAATGATGCACTGTTGTCTCCCTGTAATGGCTTTACCATTCTATAAAAGAAATGAAATACTTATAATGTTGTGAATAAAAAATATTTAAAATGCAGTACAATTAAACTTATTTCCACTTTGTGATGTTTGCTAAATCAGAACAAAAATGGTGAATAAGGGTTCCCTCTATCTTGCTTTATCTAGATTTTAAAACTGAGTTGTTGGCAGTTTACACTACATGTTAGTAAAACACAAAAATATAAATAATAAAGATGCTACCTTTAAACTCTGGTTCTGTGCTCCACTTATTGCAGAACCTCTGCCTGTAACTTGATGCTTTGGGGGTTTTCATTACGAGCGGTAATATACTGAAAAAAGTTGATTTTTATCTTGAAAAGTCCAACCCACACCTTCACACAACACCACAAAGTAACAGCGGCCCAAATGTGCTTGTTTGCTTATGGAATCCTGAACGGTGTTAATAAAGTTTGGAAAATTAACAGGAACAATAAAGACTGGGGAGGGACAAGCATGCCGCTATCAGTTGGTTTGTCAGTCTCAAACTACTGCTACCCCTAATCAATTATACATGAGATTCGAGAGAAGAGTGGCGCAATGACATCGCAATATGTAGTATATTGTGTATTGCTGGATGATAAGAATTTGGGGTGGTGAAGTTAACGAAAATACAGAATCATGTTTTCATAAGAAGGTAATTCACATGAAAAAATCCCCCCATGTAATACTTTTGCCCCCCAATGGCCCTGATTCCTCCTGACCTGGCGCCCCTGAATCTGACTCCCGAACTAATAACATTGAGTTTTTAAACCATTTTCGCCACAATCGTCTAAATCCATTGGATTCATACCTTTCAGAGAAAAAGGGGGAATCGTCCAATTGTGATCACTTTAAGCTTAAACATAAACCAAATTACATATATTTGACACATCCACAGGGATTATTTCTATATTTTATAAACAACAGAAAAACACAAAATCCACGAATGACTAAAGTAAAACTCCCACCACTCACGCACTGTCGCTGACCTCCCCGTTTCTAGTTTCGCCGCTGCTTGCCGGCTTTTTGCCATATAAGGAAAGTAACTGAGGCTCGCGCCTCTAAAAAAAGCTGCCCGCCAACTCCAAAAACTGAAGACTCCGCCAAGCCCGATAAGTAAAGCCATTTTATGACATTTAAAAAGCTGGTTATTGTTAGAAATATACATTAACAGTAAGCGTCTTGTAAGAGCTTTTAAAGTTATTGTTTTTCAGTACTATATTTGCTAAGTCCACGCTATATTGCAGGGTTATTCAATTACTGTACAAGAGCTGTTGGACCAGAGTCACATCCACGATTGTGTATGGAGCAAACATTTTCAGCAGCCGGTAAGAAGCAGTTAATTAGAAATTTTAAACCAAACCAAACGAATGTATTGAAAAATAAATTAATGTTCATTATTTCCCTTTAAAATTTGGTCACATCTGACACACACTGAACAAAAGGAAAATGGCAGGTTGTTACATTTACAAGAATGTATTTACTTTATATTACATGTATTGGTTATGTTCCACTTTTGAACATAACTGGATCATGTTTAATTTATCGAATCTTGTGGGATGTGCAATATACTAATTTCAGTCATTTAGGTAGAAGTGAAAATAGTTATATTTAGTCCTCACCAAAAATTAATATGCACCAAGCGGATTTATCATCAGCAGAGGTTGGATAACTTGGCGGTAAAGTCATTTGACTTTCAAAAAAAGCAACAGGGTTGTTCGTTTGAGTTATTGTCACTGGTTAAGAGCAAAGGTTAGTGAAATAAAAGTTAAAAAATAAACACACACACACACAACGAGAACTATTCAGATATTCATTTAAAATACTTAATCACACAGAGTAACGGCACGGTGGCGTAGTGGTAGCGCTGCTGCCTCGCAGTAAGGAGACGCAGGTTCGCGTTGCTTTATTGACACGAGCCATGTTTATTTAACATAAAATAATTAATTTAACGGAGAATGAAAAAGTTTCATTCATTTTATATAAAAATATGTTGTTTCAGAATATAATTATTTAGTGCATTAAGCATAATCCAATTATTTTTGATGAAAACAATTTTATTATGTGCAACCGATGTACATTTTTTTTTAATTTTAATCTGACATGCCAGTTTTTTCAGTGCAGGTACATCAAAAACTGAATTAAAAATAAACAATACAAAAGCTGTAACTGCAGAGAAGTAGTAACAATAACTTTCTTCCCCTTTTGAATAAAAAAAAACAAAACATTTTGGTCATAGCTGACCTAGGCACATTTCAAAGTACATAAAACAAAATAGTGCATGGCAAGGTTATTATAGTTTTGCCTTTTTATATTAATTTTTATTCCTATATTTTTTCTGACCTTACTTGGAAATTTAGTTTTAGTTTTCCTTCATTGTATATTTTTAGTTTTAATTTAGTTTTTATTTTACAAAGACATTTCTATTTAATTTTTATATATATATATATATATTAGTTTCAGTTTTTGTTTTAGTAATTATGGTACAGTTAAAGAGCTACTTATGGAGTTTAGTTTTCGTGTCACAATGAGACAGAATTGTACACTTAACAGGTTTGGGTATAATATGAGTTTAATATTATTAGGAAGCTTACTACACTACATGACACAGTTGTTGGTTTTGGTTTTGTCTGATAAAAACAAACACATTCAAAACCAGGTACTGAATATGAACAATTTTACACACTTTTATAATTTTTAAAATATTTTCTATGTCATTTGTGCTGAACAAATCTGCACTGACTGTTGGCACTTTTTTCTTTTACTTTTATTGCCCAGAATGGGCCAATTTGTAATGAAATTTAGGTGAATTTTAAGGTGTGAGGGTTTTGTTTACTCTAAAAGTTTACAGAACACAACATATCCTGCTCCAACGACAATGTGCTTAAAATGGATGCCTTCGATATTGCATTCAAAAAACTCAAATACTGGGCTTTATTATTTTCTACCAGCCATATTGATCTCTGATTGTATCTCAGGCAAAACAATTTTTAGAGATAATTTTGCCACCTGCAGGCCTGAAAAGACATAAAAAATCCAAAATTAGATTCTCCTGTGTTCTCACAGGTGTGACTATGAAAATCACAGGGGCTTAGGAAGAACAAGGCTCTTACGCTTGAATCAGTGTGCAGACCCCACCTAGCTGTTGTGGCAGTAGGGGGCGCTAGTGCTCCCTTGAACCCTCAGGTATCACTCTAGACAATGGATAAAAGTCCAAGAGTTCTTTATTTCCTGACACAACGTGTACAAAGCACCCTCCACACTACTCATAAAGTACACAACAAATTTCCAAACAATACTATTCCTCCTCCTCCTCGCCCAGACACTTCGCCCTCCTACCTCCCAGCTCAGCTCAGTGTCTGGACTGGCCCATCTTCCTTTTATAGCACCTGACCCGGAGGTGTTCCTGTCCAATCAGAGCACAGTCCCTTATTCCTTCCGGGTCAGGGTAAACAGTCCTTTTCTTCAACCCGGGAGCACATCGTTCCTTCCTGTCACGTGACTGTGACGTACTCCCGGGTTATAGGGCACATAAGAGCCCACGAGCCCCGTCTACAGTGACTCCCGGTGGCCCCCAAGGTATCCAGCAGGACTGTGTATAAACACTACATAGTCCATGAGGCCCTGCTGGAACTCGGGGCACGATCCTGCTGTCGGGAGAGCTCCTCCTGGCGGCCTGGGGGTGAGGGCCGGTGCACGAAGCCGGCAGTCCTCCACACTGTATTGAGGGAAACAAAGAAAAACAAACATGTAGTGTCAAGGTTAGGGGCAGTGAGACTTGAATAGCCCATGCATAAGAACAGTAAACCCATAATGAGCAGAGCAAGAGCAGGTAATAAGAGTATGGACAGGCACAAAATGACAGAGACAGCATCTGAAATTAAGAACAATGTATACATTACCTAAATCAGTTTATCTAGAGCAGAAACCTGGAGCCTAACCCAGCAAGTTTGGATGCAAGGCAGGAAAAATCCCAGGTATGCAATATATATGATATGGCTGATGTTAAGAACAAAAAGAATATGATATTTCAACTATTTTGAGAGAGAGAGAAACATTGAAAATGGGGACAGATATTTTAAAACGTAATTCTGCTACTGGATTATTTTCACAATATCAGGTATTTTGAGCTGTGAAAATAAACTAAAAAAGAAATTAATAAATATAGCATAAATACAAAAACACATTAGTATGTTTAGCGTTTCATCAATTGGCAGACTGTGTTCTCCTGCCTACCTGTAGTTCAGTATAGACATTGCCAACTTGGGAATTTTGCAAGGTTTGTATCGCTTCTTTGCTAAACAATGTTTTTAAAGCAAAAGTGATTGGTCAGCAACAATATGCTGATCTTGTATGATGACCTGATTAGTTCAGGGTTTGTGTCAAGAGCAGTTTGATGGATGTTGATCCCGTCTTAATCCACCCCACTCGTCTGATTGGTTCAGGGTTTGTGTCAAGAGCAGTTTGATGGATGCTGCCTCTGCATTGCCCCCCCGGTCTGTTAACACCTGTTTGTTGGCTGGCACCAACAACCAAAAGAACAACCTTGCCATGAACCCAAGGCCTAATTGACATGTCCAGACATGTTCCTGCCCATACCCAGCTGGCCAGGTTTCCCTTATAGCCACTCCTGCAAATCCTGTGCTGGAGTATGCCCCTGCATCTATCTATCTATCTATCTATCTATCTATCTATCTGTCTATCTATCTATCTAACCTTTGCTTTATAATTTGTGCTAAAAGGAAAACATTTTTTTACCTAAACCGCTTTAAATTGCTCTCTGTAAGCCACAGTTCGAACGAGATAGGCTTTCCCCATTTCACATAAAGGCAAGCTGACAGGCTCTGCACGTGGGTGCACGTGTACGAGTATGTGCAGCACCTCCTTCGCTGAGATGCACATTTTGTGGTTTTTAACTTTTGAAGGTAAAGGATTTTAGGTATTGTGTATAAAGCAGGAGATAACAAGTTCGATATTAGCCTTTTAAAAATCACAAAGAGGTAAATAGTATCCCTCGCTATATCGCACTTCGACTTTCGCGGCTTCACTCTATCGCAGATTTTATATGTAAGCATAACTAAATATACAACGTGGATTTTTCGCTGCTTCGCGGGTTCTGCGGACAATGTGTCTTTTTACTTCCTGTACATGCTTCCTCAGTTAGTTTGCCCAGTTGATTTCATACAAGGGACACTATTGGTGGATGACTGAGAAGCTAACCAATCAGAGCACGCAGTTAAGTTCTCCAGACTGAGAAGCTAATCAATCAGAGCACGCAGTTAAGTTCCTGTGTGCTGAATGCAGTGTTAACCAGGAAGTCTCGTCTCGCTCATTCAGCATCAAGTGTTTCGCTGTGTAAAGAGTTGTGCTCTTTTGTGTTTATCTTTGTCCATAATCAAGCCCTTCATTATGGCTCCAAAACGATCTGCTACTGCTTCAGGGGCCGTGCCCAAGCGCCAACGGAAGGTGTTAACGATTGCCGAAAAGGTAAACGTTTTGCATTTGTTGAAGGCTACGATTCTTTTTATTTAAAAAGTAGGAAAGGAATATAAGATCTACGGCCGCAGTGTCCTTTTAACCAGGGTGCAAAACGAGTTGTAAGTGAATGTAATAAGGCAGTAGTCTGGATGGAATCTGCTTTAGGGATTTGGATTGAAGACTGCTAGAAGAAGAACAACGGCAGTGCTACACAATCGCATGAAGTGGCTCCTTTAGAAGAGCTGTAACGCTCTCCTTTGTTGTGCAGTAATATTAAACTCATTGTTATCAGACAAGTCATCGTGTCATTGTTGGTGAGTAACCATAATTAATTTTCTACTTACAGTACTTAGTACATGTACGTACGTTTAGTGTCACTGTACACACATTTACTGTATACTATTTTTCTTGCATTGTACGTATTTATTGCTGGTGGCCTGTCTATCGTAATGGCTGTAACATATGTGATATCCGAGACACTCGCTATCTTTAAAATAATATTTGGTTTTACTGTATATAAACAGTGTGTTTATATACATAATTTCAAATAATCTTACCTAATATCTAAGAGAATACAAAGGGATTATGCTGTATAACTCTGCGGGGAATATTTATAAACAGTGTGGGAGAGTTTATAAGGGCTTAAAATATATAAAAATAACCATACAAACATATAGTTTCTAGTTCGCGGATTTTCACCTATCGCGCGGGTCTGGAACGCAACACCCGCGATCGAGGAGGGATTACTGTATACAGCAATTCCCTTTTAAAACACGTATAAAAAATCTGTCCTATGCTTTCCAATTTGTAATTATAATAATTAATATAATTATAATTTTTATAAAAAAATCTATGTCTATCTATCTAAAACAAATAATTTTCTATTAGATACACCACATTTTTAATAATCAAGTACATTTATGTATTTTCATGTGAGCTAAGGATCCACATTGCTGAAGCATTTCGCTTAACTTTCTAAAGGTGAGAGCTGTACCCAGGCACAGAGTGAACAGGCACGCTTAAATAACAATAACACACTTAAGTCCAATGCCTTAACCACTCGGCCATTCTAGTGGTAGAAAAAGCCAATTTAAGCACTCTTCGCCACTCTGTGAAAATTGTGATAATTTTTTCAGCTCCTTCCAAAACAGGTTCTTCTCTTCAGTGTGCCCTGCTCAAACATTATGTGAAATACTCTATGTAAGATTATTTTTTCTTTTGCTGATACGCGTACTTGGACGGCTGACACACGAAACAGGTTCACACGTGTAGGACTTTAACATAAATTCATATCTTCCTGTTGTAAATATAAAGCGGTTTTAAAATGGGTCAAGGGGCACACACCTACTTAAAGAACTGACCCTCCTTATTATAAAGTCTGCTTTTAAAAAAACACCGTTCTTTTTGGTATATATAAATAAGTGTTCAGGCTGGTCCATTACACAGCTTGC
>JANRMT010062844.1:1115370-1148938 GCA_026402145.1 Polypterus bichir lapradei
TGGGTATTAACCTTCTGCATATGATTAATTGATTGATTGATTTTGCATGATTGATTTTGCTCTGGGAAATATGAGGTGAAGATTTTGGCTCCAGTGGAGTGTGCCGTCACCTAACGACGGAAGGTTGTCTCTTTTATTGGTCACTCATTGCATGAAAAATTAGTTATTTGTCTTCTAGCCTATTTTACAACCATAGTCAATTTCCTAAACTAGGTCTCTCCATGTCAAAATTTCAGAGTTCAAACCACAATACTCACGTAGAGTATGAGAGCTAGCACAGTTATTTTACCTATCACCACTAATATAACAGATATAGCAGATAAAACAGAATGTTATGGATAAAGAACAATTGTTACCTTCCTCTATTCCATGCAAAGTAATGTTCATGCATTATATAGTACTATTAGTAATATGTTTCCATAGGCAATTGACATCCTTTGCGAGTAGTTAATTATAAAATGAAGTTTTACCAGATAGTTGCCTATGCTTCTACTCAGATAGATTTGGAATACTAAGTTAAAAGGCTGATCAGTAATCAACAGGGGCTTCATTTGTAGAAACGTGCATTGAATTCACACTAAAACATGGCGTACGGACAAAAACAGAAATATGCGTATGCACAAAAAATTCCAGATGAATAAAACTGTGTGTGTTTGCTAGTTTCCACACACTTCCCCTTTATAAATCCCAACAAACGTGAAATTTAACGCACATGCCTTACAGCCCTACCCCGATTCCTCCCACAATTTTACATATCTGAATATGAAAATCAATATTAATATCCCTTTCCATTCAGTATTTTGTTAAAAGTCAACGGCAAATTTAAATATAGAGATTTTCAGCAAATGCCAAGTGGTGGTCCTACTCAGTGAAGCTGAGGTGAGTAAAAAAACACTTTTTGGTGGCTTAGGCAGTGGCATGAGCAACAAAAGGAACGTGATGGAATGGCACTCGAACGTTTAAGTTCAGAAACTTACACAGTGCCCAAAATATAAAATGAAGTGGTAGGATGTCAAAGTCGACCCACCATCTGGGTGTCATACAGATGTGTAAAAAAAAAAAAAATAGCGACAATGAAGGAGAAAGAGATCGAAATGTTGACTTAAATCTGAAAATGTTCACTTTAATCTGGTTGTATATTTTGTCATTAAAGTAGAACATTGTAACCTTCATCTTAAAATCAATGTTTAATTTACTAGAATTTCTCAAATCCCATCGTAACTAAAGCAGCCCGTTAAAAGGTTTGCATTGTATGTGTGTGAATCACTATGTACTTCTTAAATGGTCTATCTCTTTCACACACAGGAGCGTAAAGGCACGGATCGCCACACAGAATACATTACATTTATTATATTACAGCTCTCTCAACATTTTAAAATACTAATATTTATATTTTATATCATTTTCATAAAGAAATGCATTAAAATACGTACTAAAAATGGGGACACAGTGGGGTAGTGGTAGTGATTATGTAGTGCCCCGTCCAAGATTTGTTCCTGCATCCCCTGTCCAGGGGCCTCATGTTTAAAAGGTGCATACGCACAGAAATGTTGCATAAGAACTTTTCCACGTTCAAATTGCGATGTATAAAACCTACACTTGGCGTAAAGCCACGCACTTTTCCACGGTACCTCATACCTTGTCGTACGTAAGTTCTCTGCTTGGTTTTGCAGACTGGCGGCACCCAGCGTCAAAGCAATGCTACTGCTACTGTGAGGTTACTCTTTATTTTCCTGACTCAGCTTTATAAATACACTGAAACTAACCGCATATTGGTTATTAGTGTAATGCATCTGATTGTAATTAACTTGTAACAATATAATGGTCCAGGGAATAGCCATAGTATTCCAAATACCATAACTGGTTTAGCGTTGTTACTCTCAATGCACCTTCTTCTTCTTCTTCTTCTTCTTTCAGCTGCTCCTGTTAGGAGTTGCCACAGTGGATCATCTTTTTCCATATTACTCTCACTACACCACTCAGAGTATTTATTTCACTGTATCTGAGTGTGAATCACCGCAGCAGCTGATCGGAAAGAGAATTATCGGTATACAGCATCAAGCATATGCTACCTCAGGGAAGGCATAACGTTTCAAAGCCTTTCCTTTCTATTACAGAGCTGATTGTGTGGTGATTGGGTGTTTGGGGAAAGAAAAGCAAGGACTGCAGTGGCAACTACGCCAATATATATCGAATATAAAACAAAGAGAAAATAACACAGCTAAAAAGGCAGCGACAAATTTCGGCAAAAGTTTAATGCTTGTGTCATGAGCACGAGGCAGCTATGCAGTGTCTGTAATGGACGTGGCCATCCACCGTGCATAAGCTACGTTACTGACATTGGTGGGCGAAGGAGCTACCAATTCTTTCTCTGCCCAGTGCCACCACAAGCCTAGAGCTGCCCCTGAGTACTGCTGCAATAAATTATTTCATCTAAGGTCGCACACAATCACTGCGCCGTGAAACTCATGTTTAATAACGTGCTTTAACTCCTATCATCATAAAAATGATATCATGTATACATCTCAGTATTTTAGTTATTCAGAGAGCTGTAATATCACGAATGTAATGGATTCTGTGTCCAGTTGGAGGAAGAGAGCCGGTTTAAGAAGTAAGTAGTGATTCACACACATAGAGAACATAGAAGATCAAATACAAAGCAAAGCATTTAACGTGCTATTTTAATTACGATGTGATTTGACAAACTGGTTAATTAAACGATTTTAAGATGAAGTTTATGATGTTCTACTTTAATAACAAAATAAACTACATCATTAAAGTGGAAATGTCGAGATTGAAGTTGACATTTCGTGCTTTTTCCCTACTGTGTGCCTTTTTTTCTCTGTACCCTAATAAGCTTTCATATAACACTCAGACAGTGGGCTACAACTTGCCTTTTCACGGCAACTTTGATATGTGACTTCTTTTTTGTTTCCGGCACTGTGCGATTTTGTGAACGTGAGCTTTCAAGTTTCTCCAACACGCTATGTCACTCGATCAACTTCCTTTTGTTGATTATACCACTGTTTATTTGAACAAATAGTATGTTTTTCCTTTGCCTCCACTTGGTATTCGCTGAAATTCTTATATTTCCTCCCTGAGATTCCTTCATCTGGATTTTTCTATGCGTAAACACATTTCGGCTTTTGTGCTTACGCCATGTTATAGTGCGAGTTCTGTGCACGGCGTTATACATGAGACCCCAGGTATTACTTCTGCCTCCAAACCCCATCCAGAATAATTCCTACCTCCACTCCATCCAGAATTGCTCGTGCCTCTCTCGTCCAGGGACTTGTCCTGCTTCCAGCAAAATATTTGCTGGAACGCACGCGACCCTGGATGAAATAATTTATTGCAGCAGTACTGTGTCTTTCAAACATACCAACCCCCAAATCCTGTCCTTCCATTTTTTTCTCTCCACATAACTAATCGCCACAACATAAGCTCTGTATTAAATGTATACCCAGTCGTAAGCTTTGAAAGCAGATTTTTCAAGACTGTCCAGTCCCAGGAAGCATACAACACAAGGGAGGATCAATCCCTGATTAGGGCGCCAGCTCATCACTACTGCTGTGCCACCGTGTCCGCACATGTTTAATTATTAACAGTACACATTATTTAAATGTAGTTAATAATTTATCTGTAAAATGTAATATACATACTTTAATGCATTTCATCAAAAAATATCAAGTATACATCCTAGTATTTAAACAGCAAACAGCTCCAAGAAGATAGGTCTTAGAAAACTAAATTGACTTGAAGCTAGTCTTCCTCATTGATAAATATGTGCTCTCTTCTGTCGAATTCCTTCATTTTCATTGTACAGTACAATGAGATTCAATATACAAATCCTCTATAAATTTATTTTCCTATAAAATAACTAGTAAAAACAATGAAACATATACCATATGAAAGAATAAGTACAATAGTATAACATAAAAATATGGTGCAGATAGTGCACATGGCTCATAAAGTGGCTCAGGTTGTGTAATATTACAGTTGTAGAGTTAATAGTGAGGTTATTGTAATTATAAGTTGAAACTGTTCTACTGGGAGCATTTGATAGACAGAAAGGTTATCCCATAAATATAGCACTTATGTTAAGGGGTTATATACAAAGGACAAGAAATACATTTTATCATAGTGAATAATAAAATAACACCGTCAGCTTTTAAGCAGCGACAATACTTGGGCATCTTGGTTTATGTCATAACAATTGTTATTTAAAATTTATTTTAGGGTTGCAGTATCCTGAATTGTAAACTTCTTAAATTTAATAAAAATATTGTGGCACAAGTTTCAAACCTTAAAAAGGAAAGTCATAATAAGCATGGGAAAATAAATAATAATAATTAACTAATAAAAATAATGCACATTTAATTTTCTCCACCACCAAATTTCCCTGTCCCACCCCACCCAACTACTTTTTCATGCCACCTGGCTGGAAAAAAATTCTTGGGAGAACACTGTCATAGTAAAGTCTGGATATATTTCATATTTAGAAAAAGCTTACAAAAAAGTAAAGATGAGAAGGATGAATGTCGCAGGCGGCTTGTGATCTGGCACTCACAGCTGTTGATTATATATTTTTCGACGATCAGATGGAAATGGCCGCACGTTGGTGACGCCCTCTTCTGACGTCGCTCTGTTCTCTTCTCCTGGGGCCTCATGTTTAACGCCGTGCGTAGAACTCGCACTATAACATGGCATAAGCACAAAAGCCGAAATGTACTTACGCACAGAAGAATCCAGATGCAATAATCTGTGCGTATTCCAACTTCCATGTTCTTCCGCTACATAAATCCCGATCAGCGTGAAAAGTAACGCTCGTGAACGCACCTTATGTAACGCCCCAACTCCTCACAGAATTATGCCTCTTTGAATATGCAAATCAATATAAATCGCCCTTAAGCTCAGCCTTCTGTGAAAAGACAATGGGAAAAGCACGGGGGAAAATATAAGAATTTCAGCGAATACCAAGAGGAGGCAAAGGAAAAACATACTATTTGTTCAAAAAACAGTGGTATAATCAACAAAAGGAAGTTGATCGAGTGACATAGCGTGTTGGAGAAACTTGAAAGCTCACGTTCACAAAATCGCACAGTGCCGGAAATAAAAAAGAAGTCACATATCAAAGTCGCCATGAAAAGGCGAGTTGTAGCCCACTGTCTGAGTGTCATATGAAAGCTTATTAGTGTACAGAGAAAAAAAGGCACACAGTGTGGAAAAAGCACGAAATGTCACCTTCAATCTTGACATTTCCACTTTAATGATGTAGTTTATTTTGTCATTAAAGTAGAACATCATAAACTTCATCTTAAAATTGTTTAATTAACCAGTTTCTCAAATCACATCGTAATTAAAGTAGCACATTAAATGTTTTGTTTTGTATTTGATCTTCTATGTGCTCTGTGTGTGAATCACTACTTGCTTCTTAAACTGGCTCTCTTCCTCCAACTGGACACAGAATCCATTACATTCGTGATATTACAGCTCTCTGAATAACTAAAATACTGAGATGTATACGTGATATTTTTATCATGATAGGAGTTAAAGCACGTTATTAAACATGAGTTTCAAAGCGCAGTGATTGTGTGCGACCTTCAATGAAATAATTTATTGCAGCAGTACTCCGGGGCGGCTCTAGGCTTGTGGTGGCACGGGGCAGAGAAAGAATTAGTTGCTCCTTCGCCCGCCAATGTCAGTAAGGTAGCTTATGCACGGTGGATGGCCACGTCCGTTGCAGACACTGCATAGCCGCCTCGTGCTCATGACACAAGCATTTAACTTTTGCCGAAATTTGTCGCTGTGTTATTTTCTCTTTCTGTTTTATATTCAATATATATTGTCATAGCCACCACTGCAGTCCTTGCTTTTCTTTCCCCAAATACCCAATCACCACACAATCAGCTCTGTAATAGAAGTTAAGCCATCTGTAAGCGTAGAGCGCCGATTCTTCAAAACGTTTAAGGAACATTGAAATAACTTTGTAGTACATGTTTAATTATTCTATCCTTCACGACACTCCCAGTGAAGAATATAGATTATTTAAATGAAGTTAAAGTTTTATCTGTATAATATAATAAACATATTTTGCTGTATTTCACCTTAAAATGATATTGTCATTATATGTAAATACGCGCTTTATAAAGTGGCTCAGGTTGTGCGATATTATAACTGTAGTGCAAGTTTACAGTGGGGTGATTGTACTTATAAGTACAAACAGTTCTACAAGGAGCACTTGATTAAGTGTATTTAAAGTTCTTGGGATGTAACTGTTTCTGAACCGTACAAGAAAGTCTTTGAAACGTTTTGCTGTGGCTGAGACAGCGTGTCCTTGAAGCTGTATACAGATAATTCTCTTTCTGCTGCTGTGATTCACACTCAGATACAGTGATATAAATACTCCGAGTGGTGCAGTGAGAGTAATATGGAAAAAGATGATCCGCAGTGGCAACTCCTAACGGGAGGAGCTGAAAGAAAAAGAAGAAGAAAAAGAAGGTGTAGTGAGAGTAACAACGCTAACGCAGATATGGTATTTGGAATACTATGGCTATTATATAGACCATTATATTGTTACAAGTTAATTACAATCAGATGCATTACACTAATAACCAATATGCGGTTAGTTTCAGTGTATTTATATAGCCGCGTCAGGAAAATTAAGAGTAACCACACAGGAACAGTAGCACTGCTTTGACGCTGGGTGCTGCCAGTCTGCAAAACCGAGCGGAGAACTTGCGTACGACAAGGTATGAGGTACAGTGGAAAAGTGCGTGGCTTTACGAGAAGTGTAGGTTTTATACATCGCGATTTGAACGTGGAAAAGTTCTTACGCAACATTTCTGTGTGTACACACCGTTTATACATGAGGCCCCTGATGCCTTTGTCTCTTCTTCTTCCTCCCTCCTATGTTGCTCTTCAGACGAGGCATATTTACTATAAAATTCTATCACGGTTTCACAACACATAATTGTTGCATGCACCTGATTGGCTGGCTGTCAATGTGATGGAGGAATTTTCTTTAATCTATCTTTGCCCAAATAATAAAGTTGTTTAATGTTGTTTGAGGTATCAGCATGTCTTCCTTTCCAAGATTGTAAACCAAATTGCTCTCCCAGGTGTCCATCCAAAAAGTAATCAATAGACTGAGGTATCAGCAAATCTTCCTTTCCCAGGATGTAAAACCAATTTAGCACTTTATAAAAGTGAGGTATAAGGGAGGAAGATATGCTTTTGATATTATAATACTGTACCTATACAAGTGTCCTGCATCTGAATTCATCTTGTTGGGAGTGACCAAAATGTAATCTATAATAATAAAAGGCAAAGCCCTCACTCACTCACTGACTGACTGACTGACTGACTGACTGACTGACTGACTGACTGACTCATCACTAATTCTCCAACTTCCCATGTAGGTAGAAAGCTGAAATTTGGCAGGCTCATTCCTTACAGCTTACTTACAAAAATTAAGCAGGTTTCATTTCGAAATTCTACACGTAACGGTCATAATGGTCGATAACGGTCGACAACGTCCGCCATGTTGAACTTTCTCATTTATGGCCCCATCTTCACGAAATTTGGTAGGCGGCTTCCCTGCACTAACCGAAACCGATGTATGTACTTATTTCGATGGTATGACGCCACTGTCGGCCGCCATATTGAACTTTCCAACGTCACCAATTTTCAAACTTCCCGTGTAGGTAGAAGGCAGACCCCATCTTCACGAAATTTGGTAGGTGACTTCCCTGCGCTAACCGAAACCGATGTACGTACTTATTTCGATGGTATGACGCCACTGTTGGCCGCCATATTGAATTTTCCAAACGTCACTAATTCTCCAACTTCCCGTGTAGGTAGAAGGCTGAAATTTGGTAGGCCCATTCCTTACAGCTTACTTACAAAAGTTAAGCAGGTTTCATGTCGAAATTCTACGCGTAACGGTCATAACAATCAACAACGTCCGCCATATTGAACTTTCTTATTCATGGCCCCATCTTCATGAAATTTGGTAGGCAGCTTCCCTGCGCTAACCGAAACCAATGTACGTACTTATTTCGGTGGTATGACGCCACTGTCAGCCGCCATATTGAATTTTCCAACATCACTAATTCTCCAACTTTCCGTATAGGTAGAAGGCTGAAATTTGGCAGGCTCATTCCTTACAGCTTACTTACAAAAGTTAAGCAGGTTTCATTTCGAAATTCTACGCGTAACGGTCATAACGTTCAACAACGTCCGCCATGTTGAACTTTCTTATTTATGGCCCCATCTTCTCGAAAGTTGGTAGGCGGCTTCCCTGCACTAACCGAAACCAATGTACGTACTTATTTCAGTGGTATGATGCCACTGTCGGCCGCCATATTGAAGTTTTCAACAGTCTTTGTTACTTATGGGCCCATCTTCAAGAAATTTGGTACACGGGTTCCCAACGCTAACTGAATCCTACTTACGTACATATATACGTCCATAGCCTGCAGCTTGGTCACCATGTGAGGCGGCGTTGGGTCCCCCATCCCAACGCCTCCCACGTTGTTGGCTGCCTGCCTATATAAGGCCGTCCATCGCTCCAGTCTCTACATTCCCTTCCTTGCTTCGCCACGGGATTCACGTCTCCCTGCTGATAACTACAGCCTTTTTGTTTAATCCACGGCTTCTCCGCTGTTTTATTGTTTGTTTATTACAATTATAGTTATTGTATAGGCATTTTACACTTACTTTACGTTACTCAGGTACCCATTTCCTTCATCATTCCAACCCCCATTACCATGTCTATCGACGTAATCACCATCGATCAAAGAACTGTCACTTACCGAGTGGTTTCCTTGCCCAGAGATGGCACCTACCTTTTCCATTCTCTGTGTTACATATTGCACGGCCATATCAGGCTCACTCTTGATATCCGGAAGAACATTGTGTCTTATGTATTGAATGACTGGGACAGGTTCAAGGTGTGGACTGATGACGGTACAGGAGATAATTATACTACACAGGAGCACTAGAAGAGTGAAATGCTTAAGCCCTTCACCTATGGTTCTGCATGTGAGTTGATGGCTGCCGCTGAATTGTTCGGTTGGTGCTTTCAAGTGTACCGAAATGGTCAAATATTTTACACCTTTCGACAACCGCCAATGCCTCTTAAACATCTTACATTCACAGGTGACGATTTCAGTAGTGGACACTTTGATGTTTATGAATGTTTAAACTCTCAAAAGCTGGATGTGAAGTTATCGATGAAACCGGTTGTAAGCTTACAACGCTTGACAGATGCCGAATGTCACTTCAACACAAGTCCTGCAAATACTGTCGTAATTGAAACAAACCATGAACCTCAAACTGATTATGACAGCAGCAATCCAAGCTGTGAGATTTGAGACAAGATTACTGTTCACATGGCCAACTGTAAGTTGCATGCTCAAGAGTAAGCTCAGCGCACAGCTTGGTCATGTTACAACCGGATGGCCGAACTCACAATGTGGTATACAAAGAGATCCTTAACAAATAATTATTGGCATATTTTCCCTCAGTTTAAAAAGGTTAAATTTTCTTCTTAATAAAAATTTTAATGCAGTACTTCGCCGCTGCGAAGCGCGGGTATTTTGCTAGTAAAAATATAAAATCTAGAAATAATTCTCTACACCATAACAGAAGCTAAGTATTGTTATTGTTTATTATACCCTGTACCATGTAAGTAAGTGGCAACTGAAGTAATATTTGGTAATAATATAGTTACAGGATGTTGTTCTTTAGATATAGAGTACAGTTAATAAGAAGGCTTTATAAATTCCACTATTACAGTCTTCAGTCTAGGATTTAAACCCAGAATATTGAAACTGTGAGGCACTAACCCTCAGGCTGCCTTTATACTATTTTGTTTATGTAAATATCCATAGGTTTAATTAAACTCAGAAATCTCAAAATAGAAGCTACTTTCTTCCGTGAAGATGGGGAGAAATCAGAAGCTGCTGCAACAAATCAGAGGTTGAAAAGCCGGAGAGCGAATGTAAAACAGCTAATGGATAAAATTAAAGTTAACAGCTTGTTTTACTCTTGTTATTTTAACAAAGTTTGACCTGGATTTATTTAAAATATTTTGCAATTTATTCAGTATTTATATTGGTTATTAATTCTAACACATTTAATTAGATTATCTTAACTGAAAAAAATAACTTTGAAAAATCCACTTACTCATTTTGTTAATGACTTTTAAAAGAACAGAGTTTGCAAGGAGCTGGGTGAACGAAAGCTTGAAAAGATTTCCTGCCAAGACTACTACACTGGTACATGAAGTATTTCCCGATTATGGCATGCTGTAAATGCACAAATTGATATAACATTTAGATGCTTTCTAACTGGTTTAAATGTAGTACAAGTGAATTATCAAGAGTTACTGTAGGTGCTACAAGTATGGACGAAAGACATATACCTGCCAAAAGTAAAGAGAGGCACTGAAATCTGCAAACTAACCTACCAAACCTTTTCGAGCAATGCAGCACTCTACAGAGCTCTGTGCACAAAATACTTCTACTATAACATTGTCAGAGGAAACCAGCTTTCTAAGAGCAGTAACACATTTAACAATGAAACTTTGTAGCGGTTGTCATTTGTATTTCATGTCAGTTGGGGCTGAGCCAATGGTTGACGATAACGTCCATGTAAAATAGATATTGTTGATTGGCTCCAATCATTGCAGAATTTTGCTCCAAACTGTGCTTAATATTGTTAGTTTTCAAGTTTATTGTTATGTGTACAGTACATAGCACAATGAAATTCTTACTTCCATGTATCTTCAGAACAGTATATATAAAAGTATATACAATATACAAAATAGTATTTGCAAGTATATACATAAACGCACACAGTGTTTCCTTTTTTAAAATATTTGTTCTTGTTATTGACTGTCCCCGAATTTACTTATGTAAGTATCACTGGCCCTGTACCTTTACAAAAGTGTCTGTAAAAGAAAGACGAGGTCTTCAATTAGTCACTTTATCTTCCTAAGGCACTAAATGGTACGTACAGTCATTTGAAAAAGTAAGTATACCCCATGGAAACGCTAGACGTTTTCTACATATTTGAACATGCAAACAGTAGATCTTCATGCAAACTGTACCTGCCGATAAAGGTGATATACTTGAATAAAACAAAAGAAAAATGTACCTTTTAAGTTATTTATTTAACAGAAATATCTGTAGATGTAATCATCTACTGTATTTCTGCTGGAGGAAAAAAGTAAGCACACCCTTGATTTCAGAACTTGATATTGCCCCTATTAGTAGGGATGACTTCTTGTAGGCATTTTGCATAGCTGCTCAACTGTTTTTATTACATCAACTCAGTGAAATTTTTGAACACTTCACCTGCAAAATTCCTTCAGTTGTAAGATGTTAGCGGGTTTTCTTCCAGGTACTGCCCGTTTCAAATGCTCCCACAACTTTTCAATAGGATTCAAATCATGGCTTTCCCTAGGCCAGTCCATAACCATCAATTTCTTCTTTTTGGAGCCATTCCTTGGTGGATTTGCTAGTGTGCTTCAGATCATTATTGTACTGAAGGGCCCATTGGCGTTTCGAATTCAACTTTCGAATAGAAGGCCTCACAATCTACTGAAGCATACTGTGATATGAGGCTGAATTCACAGTTGACTTGATGAAGTTGCCCAGGCCCTGAGTCAGCAAAGTAACACCAAACTGTAACATTTCACAAACATACTTCACTGATGGCTTGAAGTTCTTCTCCAAAACTGGTGTCTTCAGTTTATACTTATTCAACTTCGGAAAGTATATTTTATAAACATCTAACTGCTTCAAAGTTACTTTGTCATTAACAATCCAGACAATTTAAATCTATTAAACTGTACAAATATTGCAGCTTGTAATTTTTTAAATGTTGCGCAATTGCTTTTATTGACTTGTTTTACCAAAAAGGAATGTTATAAATCTAACATAAATTTTCAGTAATATTGTTGTCGTTTTGCCTTTTTTGTGATGCCAAATTTAGCAATTTAAATTTGTAATGTATAATTATTAGAACAAACCTAATTTATTTTGAGACATGTACTGCTTAATGTTTAATTATGTTTTCTTAGGAACAAACTATTAAAACCCAAAAACTGGAAAGGAAATTTCAGGTACAGTAAATTAATACTTTATTTTATTGATGCATTTTTCCTCTCTAGAAGACCATTTGGTATTTATAAAATAAATTACCATTGCAAACATAACCAAATTTTATATGATTTGTTCATTCTGATGATAAAAGCTTCAGCAATTTAAAAATATGTAGTTCAGAACATTTGGCTGTCAGGGTTACTACCAGAAATAGGAATTGGGATGCTCTTGCCCTCATGATGGGCATTAACCTGCAACATATGATTAATTGATTGATTGATTCTGCACTGGGAAATATGAGGTGAAGATTTTGGCTCCAGAGGAGTGTGCCCTCACTTAACGACGGAAGGTTGTCTCTTTTATTGGTCACTCATTGCATGAAAAATTAGTTATTGTCTTCTAGCCTATTTTACAACCATAGTCAGTTTCCTAAACCAGGTGTCTCTATGTCAAAATTTCAATGTTCAAACCACAATACTCACATAGAGTATGAGAGCTAGCACAATTATTTTATTAATCACCACTAATATAACAGACATAGCAGATAAATCAGAATGTTGTGAATAAAGAACAATTGTTACCTTCCTCTATTCCATGCAAAGTAATGTTCATGCATTATATAGTACTATTAGTAATATGTTTCCATAGGCAATTGACATCCTTTGCGAGTAGTTAATTATAAAATGAAGATTTTCCAGATAGTTGCCTATGCTTCTGCTCGGACAAATTTGGAATACTAAGTTGAAAGGCTGATCAGTAATCAACAGGGGCTTCATTTGTAGAAATGTGCATGGAATTCACACTAAAATATGGCGTATGGACAAAAACAGAAATATGCGTATGCACAAAAAGTTCCAGATGAATAAAACTGTTTGTTTGCTAGGTTCCACACATTTCCCCTTTATAAATCCCAACAAACGTGAAATTTAACGCACATGCCTTATAGACCTACCCCGACTCCTCACACAATTTTACATATCTGAATATGAAAATCAATATAAATATCCCTTTCCATTCAGTATTTTGTTAAAAGTCAACGGCAAATGCACATGTAAATAAGGAGATTTTTGCAAATGCCAAGTGGAGGTCCTACTCAGTGAAGCTGAGGTGAGGAAAAACACACTTTTTGGTGGCTTAGGTAGTGGCATGAGCAACAAAAGGAACGTGGTGGAATGGCACTCGAAAGTTCAAGTTCAGAAACTTACACAGTGCCCGAAATATAAAATGAAGTAGTAGGATGTCAAAGTCGACCCACCGTCTGGGTGTCATACGGAAGTGTAAAAAAAAAAAAAAATAGCGACAATTAAGAAGAAAGAGATCGAAATGTTGATTTAAATCTTAAAATTTTCACTTTAATCTGGTGGTATATTTTGTCATTAAAGTAGAACATTGTAACCTTTATCTTAAAATCAATGTTTAATTTACTAGAATTTCTCAAATCCCATCTTAACTAAAGCAGCACGTTAAATGGTTTGCATTGTATGTGTGTGAATCACTATGTGCTTCTTAAATGGTCTTTCTCTTTCACACACAGGAGCATAAAGGCACGGATCGCCACACAGAATACATTACATTTATTATATTACAGCTCTCTCAACATTTTAAAATACTAATATTTATACTTGACATCATTTTCATTAAGAAATGCATTAAAGTACGTACTAAACATGGGGACACAGTGGGGCAGTGTTTGCAATTAGGTAGCGCCCCGTCCAAGAATTGTTCCTGCCTGCCCTGTCCAGGTATTGTTTCTGCCTCCAAACCCCATCCAGAATAATTCCTACCTCCACCGCAACCAGAATTGCTCGTGCCTTTCCCATCCAGGGACTTGTCCTGCTTCCAGCAAGATATTTTCTGGGACGCACGCGACCCTGGATGAAATAATTTATTGCAGCAGTACTGTGTCTTTCAAACGTACCAACCCCCAAATCCTGTCTTTCCATTTTTTTCTCTCCACATAACAAAATCGCCACAATATAAGCTTTATATTAAATGTATACCCAGCCGTAAGCTTAGATCGCAGATTTTTCAAGACTGTTAAGGAACATTGAAAAATTTTGGTAATACATGTTGAATTATTCCATCCATTTATCTATCCAGGGTCACGCCAGTCCCAGGAAGCATACAACACAAGGTAGGATCAATCCCTGGATAGGGCGCCAGCTCATCACTACTGCTGTGCCACCGTGTCCGCACTTGTTTAATTATTAACAGTACACATTATTTAAATGTAATTAATAATTTATCTGTAAAAATGTAATATACATACTTTAATGCATTTCATCAAAAAATATCAAGTATACATCCTAGTATTCAAACAACTCACAGCTCCAAGAAGATAGCTCTTAGAAAACTAAATTGACTTGAAGCTAGTCTTCATCATCTATAAATATGCGCTCTCTTGTGTCGAATTCCTTCATTATCATTGTACAATACAATGAGATTCAATATACAAATCCTCTATATATTTATTTTCCTATAAAATAACAATAATAAAAACAATGAAACATATACTATATGAAAGAATAAGTGCAATAGTACAACATAAAAATATAGTGAAGATAGTGCACATGGCTCATAAAGTGGCTCAGGTTGTGAAATATTACAGTTGTAGAGTTAATAGTGAGGTAAATGTAATTATAAGTTGAAAACTGTTCTACTTGGAGCATTTGATAGACAGAAAGGTTATGCCATAAATATAGTACTTCTCTTAGGGGGTTATATATAAAGGACAAGAAATACATTTTATCATAGTGAATAATAAAATAACAGTGTCAGCTTTTAAGCTTAAGCTCAGAAGTATATAAGACTCAGACATATGCCAGGTGCACATTGGACTAGGGTTCAAATTTAACTCTTATGATTTATACACAGAGTTATGTAATGTCATTCAAAACTGCAATATATGATAAATACCTAGAGACGGCAGACAAGCACCTAGATGCAGGATTCCCTGACATGCCAATTTTTTCCAGCTTTTCAAAAGTTTTCAATGCAGAAACTCGCGATTCAAGTGATTCTGCTGAAATTCTTTTCGATCATTACTCCAAAAATGAGAGCCCTCCAATTTTAAAATATGAAAGTAGCAGGCAAGAATGGACAGTTGTGCCAAAAATGATCATAAGTCAATCATACAGAGACTTCAGTCCAAAACAGATTTTACTAAAAATGGCAGCAACTCAAGGAGTAGTTTCCAAATTTAGCCAGACTAGCTCATATTGGTCTAGTTATCGCATTGAGCACAGCTGAAGGTGAAAGGGGGTTTTCTGCCCTTAAAAGGATCAAGACATGTTTGCGAAATCGCATGAATCAAAGCACGCTAAATAATTTCATGCTGATCTCCTTGGAGTACCCAGATACTTGGAACTTTGATTATGTGAAAGCTGCAGTCAACTTGGCCTATAGGAAAAACAGAAGAAAGAATATTTAACTGAAGACACCTTCTGCATATGCAAGTTGGCTTTGAAGAATATTTTTTTATTTCTTTTCATTAGGCTTCCCATACTTTTTTTTCATTATTTTCACTTTTCTTCCTGACAGCAACAATACTTGGGCCTCTTGGTTTATGTCATAAAAATTGTTATTTAAAATTTATTTTAGAGTTGCTGTATCCTGAATTGCAAACTTCTTAAATTTAATAAAAATATTGTGGCACAAGTTTCAAACCTTAAAGAAAGTCATAATAAGCATTAGGAAATAAATAATAATAATTAACTAATAAAAATAATGCACATTTAATTTTCTCCACCACCAAATTTTCCTGACCTACCCCACCCAACTACTTTTTCATGCCACCCGGCTGGAAAAAAATTCTGGGGAGAACACTGTCATAGTAAAGTCTGAATATATTTCATATTTAGAAAAAGTAAAGATGAGAAGGATGAATGTCACAGGCGGCTTGTGATCTAGCACTCACAGCTGTTCATTATATATTTTTCCGACGATCAGATGGAAATGTCTGCACTTTATTGATGCCCTCTTGTGACGTCGCTCTGTTCTCTTCTCCTGATGTCTTCGTCTCTTCTTCTTCCTCCCTCCTATATCGCTCTTCAGACGAGGCATATTTACTATAAAATTCTATCACGGTTTCACAACACATAATTGCTGCATGCACCTGATTGGCTGGCTCTCCATATGTTAGAGGAATTTTGCTCAAACTCTTTAATCTATCTTTCCCCAAATAATAAAGTTATTTGATGTTGTATGAGATATCGGCCCATCTTCCTTCTCAAGATTGTACACCAAGTTGCTCTCCCAGGTGTTCATCCAAAAAGTAATCAATAGCCTCAGGTATCAGCAAATCTTCCTTTCCCAGGGTGTAAAACCAATTTAACACTATATTGTGAACAGCTGTTTTAAAAGTGAGGTATTAGGGAGGAAGATATGCTTTTGATATTATAATATCTATACAAGTGTCCTGCATCTGAATTCATCTTGTTGGGAGTGAGCCAAATGTAATAAAAATAGAGAATAATTTGTAGATTTTATACACCATAACAGAAGCTAAGTATTGTTGTTGTTTTTTATACCCTGTACCATGTAAGTCAGTGGAAACTGAAGTAATATTTGGTAATAATATAGTTACAGGATGTTGTTCTTTAGATATAGAGTACAGTTAATAAGAGGGCTTTATAAATTCCACTATTACAGTCTTCGGTCTAGGATTTGAACCCAGAATATTGAAACTGTGAGGCACTAACCCTCAGGCTGCCTTTATACTATTTTGTTTATGTAAATATCCAAAGGTTTAATTAAACTCCGAATACTCAAAATAGAAGCTAGTTTCTTCCTTGAAGACAGGCAGAAATCAGAAGCTCCTGCAACAAAGCAGGGGTTGAAAAGCTGGAGAGCGCATGTAAAACAGCTATTGGATAAAATTAAAGTTAACAGCTTGTTTTACTCTTGTAATTTTAACAAAGTTTGACCTGGATTTATTTAAAATATTTTGCAATTTATTCAGTATTTATATTGGTTATTAATTCTAATACATTTAATTAGATCATCTTAACTGAAAAGAAATACAGTACTTTGAGAAATCCACTTATTCATTTTGTTAATGACTTCTAAAAGAACAGAGTTTGCAAGGAGCTGGGTGAACGAAAGCTTGAAAGGATTTCCTGCCAAGATTACTAAACTGGTACATGAAGTATTTACCAATTATGGCATACTGTAAATACACAAATTGATATAACATTTAGATGCTTTCTAACTGGTTTAAATGTAGTACAAGTGAATTATCAAGAGTTACTGTAGGTGCTACAAATATGGATGAAAGACATATAATTACTTGCCAAATGTAAAGAGAGGCACTGAAATCTGCAAACTAACCTACCAATCCTTTTCGAGCAATGCAGCACTCTACACAGCTCAGTGCACAAAAGACTTCTACTATAACACTGTCAGAGGATACCAGCTTTCTGAGATCAGTAACACATTTAACAATGAAACTTTGTAACGGTTGTCATTTGTATTTGATGTCAGTTGGGGCTGAGCCAATGGTTGACGGTAACGTCCATGTAAAATAAATATTGTTGATTGGCTTCAGTCATTGCAGAATTTTGCATAATTTTCCTGTGCTTAATATTGTTAGTTTTCAAGTTTATTTTTATATGTACAGTACATAGCACAATGAAATTCTTTCTTCCATGTATCTTCAGAACACTATATATAAAAATATATACAATATACAAGATAGTATTTGCAAGTATATACATAAATGCACACTGTTTGCTTTTTTAAAATATTTGTTCTTGTTATTGACTGTCCCTGAATCTACTTATGTAAGTATCACTGGCTCTGTACCTTTACAAAAGTGTCTGTACAAGACAGGTGAGGTCTTCAATTAGTCACTTTATCTTCCTAAGGCACTAAATGGTACGTACAGTCATTAGAAAAAGTAAGTATACCCCATGGAAACTCTTGACGTTTTCTACATATTTGAACATGCAAACAGTAGATCTTCATGCAAACTGTACCTACCGATAAAGGTGATATACTTGAATAAAACACAAGAAAAATTTTCCTTTTAAGTTATTTATTTAACAGAAATATCTGTAGATGTAATCATCTACTGTGGATCTGCTGGGGAAAAAAGTAAGCATACCCTTGATTTCAGAACCTGATATTGCCCCTTGAGTAGGGATGACTTCTTGTAGGCATTTTGCATAACTGCTGAACTGTTTTTATGACATCAACTCAGGGAAATTTTTGACCACTTCACCTGCAAAATTCCTTCAGTTGTAAGATGTTCATGAGTTTTCTTCAAGGAACTGCCCGTTTCAAATGCTCCCACAACTTTTCAATGGGATTCAAATCAGGGTTTTCCCTAGGCCAGTCCATAACCATCAATTTCTTTTTTTTTAGCAATTCCTTAGTGGATTTCCTAGTGTGCTTCAGATCATTATTGTACTGAAGGCTCCATTGGCATTTCAAATTCAACTTTCGAATAGAAGGCCTCACAATCTACTGAAGCATACTTTGATATGAGGCTGAATTCACAGTTGACTTGATGAAGTTGCCCAGGCCCTGAGTCAGCAAAGTAACCCCAATCAATAACTTTTCACAAACATACATCACAGATGGATTGAGGTTCTTCTCCAAAACTGGTGTCTTCGGTTTATACTTATTCAACTTTGGAAAGTATATTTTATAAACATCTAACTGCTTCAAAGTTACTTTGTCATTAAAAGTCCAGACAACTTAAATCTATTAAACTGTACAAATATTGTAGCTTGTAATTTTTTAAATGTTGCGCAATTGCTTTTATTGACTTGTTTTACCAAAAAGGAATATTATAAATCTAACATAAATTTTCAGTAATATTTTTGTCGTTTTGCCTTTTCTGTGATGCCAAATTTAGCAATTTAAATTTTGTAATGTACGATTTTTAGAACAAACCTAATTTGTTTTGAGACATGTACTGCATAATGTTTAATTATGTTTTCTTAGAAAGAAACGACTGCGATCCAATACCTGGAAAGGAAATTTCAGGTACAGTAAATTAATACTTTATTTTATTGATGCGTTTTTCCTCTCTAGAAGACCATTTGGTATTTATAAAATAAATTACCATTGCAAACATAACCAAATTTTATATGATTTGTACAATCTGATGATTAAAAGCTTCAGCAGTTTAAAAAGATGTAGTTCAGAACATTTGGCTGCCAGGGGTACTACCAGAAATAGGAACTGGGATTCTCTTGCCCTCATGATGGGCATTTCCCTTCTGCATATGATTAATTGATTGATTGATTCTGCACTGGGAAATATGAGGTGAAAATTTTGGCTCCAGACGAGTGTGCCCTCACCTAATGACGGAAGGTTGTCTCTTTTGTTGGTCACTCATTGCATGAAAAATTAGTTATTTGTCTTCTAGCCTATTTTGCAACCGTAGTTAATTTCCTAAACCATGTCTCTCTATGTCAAAATTTCAGAGTTCAAACCACAATACTCACGTAGAGTATGAGAGCCAGCACAGTTATTTTACTAATCACCACTAATATAACAGATATAGCAGATAAAACAGAAAGTTATGAATAAAGAACAATTGTTACCTACCTCTATTCCATGCAAAGTAATGTTCATGCATTATATAGTACTATTAGTAATAATATGTTTCCATAGGCAATTGACATCCTTTGCAAGTAGTTAATTATATAATGAAGTTTTTCCAGATAGTTGCCTATGCTTCTGCTCAGACAAATTTGTAATACTAAGTTGAATGGCTGCAGCAGTAATCAACAGGGGCTTCATGTATAGAAACGTGCGTATAATTCAAACTAAAACATGGAGTACGGACAAAAACAGAAACATTCGTATGTACAAAAATTCCAGATGAATAAAACTGTGTGTTTGCCAAGTTCCACACACTTCACCTTTATAAATCCCAACAAACGTGAAATTTAACGCACATTCCTTATAACCCTACCCCGACTCCTCCCAGAATTTTACATATCTGAATATGAAAATCAATATAAATATCCCCTTCCATTCAGTATTTTGTTAAAAGTCAATAGCAAATGCACATGTAACCAAGGAGATTTTCAGTAAATACCAAGTGGAGGTCCTACTCAGTGAAGCTGAGGTTAGGAAAAACATACTTTTTGGAGGCTTAGGCAGTGGCATGAGCAACAAATGGAACATGATGGAATGGCACTCGAAAGTTCAAGTTTAGAAAGTTACACAGTGCCCGAAATAAATAATGAAGTGGTAGGATGTCAAAGTCGACCCACCGTCTGGGTGTCATACGGAATTGTAAAAAAAAAAAAAATAGCAACAATGAAGAAGAAAGAGATCGAAATGCTGACTTAAATCTGAAAATTTTCACTTTAATCTGGTGGTATATTTTGTCATTAAAGTAGAACATTGTAACCTTCATCTTAAAATCAATGTTTAATTTGCTAGAATTTCTCAAATCCCATTGTAACTAAAGCAGCACTTAAAATAGTTTGCATTGTATGTGTGTGAATTACTATGTGCTTCTTAAATAGTCTTTGTCTTTCACACACAGGAGCGTAAAGGCATGGATCGCAACACAGAATACATTACATTTATTATATTACAGCTCTCTCAACATTTTAAAATACTAATATTTATACTTGATATCATTTTCATAAAAAAATGCATTAAAGTACGTACTAAACATGGGGACACAGTGGGGCAGTGGTAGCGATTAGGTAGCACCCCGTCCAAGAATTGTTCCTTCCTCCTCTGTCCAGGTATTGTTTTTGCCTCCAAACCCTATCCAGAATAATTCCTACCTCCATCGCATCCACAATTTCTCGTGCCTCTCCCGTCCAGGGACTTGTTCTGCTTCCAGCAAGATATTTTCTGGGACGCACGCGACCCTGGATGAAATAATTTATTGCAGCAGTACTGTGTCTTTCAAACGTACCAACCCCCAAATCCTGTCCTTCCATTTTTTTCTTTCCACATAACCAATCGCCACAATATAAGCTCTGTATTAAATGTATACCCATCCGTAATTTCAGAACGCAGATTTTTCAAGACTGTTAAGAAACATTGAAAAATCTTGGTAATACATGTTGAATTGTTCCATCCATTTATCTATCCAGGGTCACGCCTGTCCCAGGAAGCATACAACACAAGGGAGGTTCAATCCCTGGATAGGGCGCCAGCTCATCACTACTGCTGTGCCACCGTGTCTGCACGTTTAATTATTAACAGTACACATTATTTAAATGTAGTTAATAATTTATCTGTAAAATGTTATATACATACTTTAATGCATTTTATCAAAAAATATCAAGTATACATCCTAGTATTCAAACACCTCACAGCTCCAAGAAGATAGCTCTTAGAAAACTAAATTGACTTGAAGCTAATCTTCATCATCTATAAATATGCGCTCTCTTCTGTCGAGTTCCTTCGTTTTCATTGTACAGTACAATGAGATTCAATATACAAATCCACTATAAATTTATTTTCCTATAAAATAACAATAATAAAATCAATGAAACATATACCATATGAAAGAATAAGTACAATAGTACAACATAAAAATATGGTGCAGATAGTGCACATGGCTCATAAAGTGGCTCAGGCTGTGTAATATTACAGTTGTAGAGTTAATAGTGAGGTAATTGTAATTATAAGTTGAAACTGTTCTGCTGAGAGCATTTGATAGACAAAAAGGTTATGCCATAAATATAGCACTTCTCTTAAGAGGTTATATATAAAGGACAAAAAATATATTTTATCATCGTGAATAATGAAATAACAGTGTCAGCTTTTAAGCTTAAGCTCAGAAGGATATAAGACTCAGACACATGCCAGGTGCACATTGGACCAGTGTTCAAATTTAACTCTTACAGTTTATAAACAGAGTTATGTAATGTCATTCAAAACTGCAATATATGATAAATACCTAGAGACGGTAGACAAGCACCTAGATGCAGGATTCCCTGACATGCCAATTATTTTCATCTTTTCAAAAGTTTTCAATGCAGAAACTAACGATTCAAGTGAGTCTGCTGAAATTCTTTTCGATCATTACTCCAAAAATGGTAGCCCTCCAAGTTTAAAATATGAAAGTAGCAGGCAAGAATGGACAGTTGTGCCAAAAATGATCATAAGTCAATCATACAAAGACTTCAGTCCAAAACAGATTTTAGTAAAAATGGCAACAACTCAAAGAGTAGTTTCCAAATTTAGCCAGACTAGCTCATATTGGGCTAGTGATCCCTAGTGAGCACAGCTGAAGTAATATTTGGTAACAATATAGTTACAGGATGTTGTTCTTTAGATATAAAGTACAGTTAATAAGAAGGCTTTATAAATTCCACTATTACAATCTTCTGTCTAGGATTTGAATCCAGAATATTTAAACTGTGAGGCACTAACCCTCAGGCTGCCTTTATACTATTTTGTTTATGTAAATATCCAAAGGTTTAATTAAGCTCAGAAATCTCAAAATAGAAGCTACTTTCTTTCGTGAAGACGGAGAGAAATCGGATGCTGCTGCAACAAGCAGAGGTTGAAAAGCCGGGAAGCGAATGTAAAACAGCTAATGGATAAAATAAAGTTAACAGCTTGTTTTACGCTTGTAATTTTAACAAAGTTTGACCTGGATTTATTTAAAATATTTTGCAATATATTCAGTGTTTATATGTGTTACTAATTCTAACACATTTAATTAGATCATCTTAACTGAAAAAAATTACTTTGAAAAATCCACTTATTCATTTTGCTAATGACTTTTAAAAGAGCAGTGTTTGCAAGGAGCTGGGTGAACGAAAGCTTAAAAGGATTTCCTGCCAAGATTACTAAACTGGTACATGAAGTATTTCCTGATTATGGCATACTGTAAATGCACAAATTGATATAACATTTAGATGCTTTCTAACTGGTTTAAATGTAGTACAAGTGAATTATCAAGAGTTACTGTAGGTGCTACAAATATGGACGAAAGACATATAATTACCTGCCAAAAGTAAAGAGAGGCACTGAAATCTGCAAACTAACCTGCCAAACCATTTCGAGCAATGCAGCACTCTACACAGCTCAGTGCACAAAAGACTTCTACTATAACACTGTCAGAGGAAGCCAGCTTTCTGAGAGCAGTAACACATTTAACAATGAAACTTTGTAACGGTTGTCATTTGTATTTGATGTCAGTTGGGGCTGAGCCAATGGTCGACGATAACGTCCATGTAAAATAGATATTGTTGATTGGCTGCAAGCTGTGCTTAATATTGTTAGTTTTCAAGTTTATTGTTATGTGTACAAGCACAATGAAATTCTTACTTCCATGTATCTTCAGAACAGTACTGTATTTATAAAAGTATATACAATATACAAAATAGTATTTGCAAGTATATACATAAACGCACACATTGTATGCTTTTTTAAAATATTTGTTCTTGTTATTGACTATCCCCGAATCTACTTATGTAAGTATCACTGGCCTTGTACCTTTACAAAAGTGTCTGTACAAGACAGGTGAGGTCTTCAATTAGTCACTTTATCTTCCTAAGGCACTAAATGGTATGTACAGTCATTTGAAAAAGTAAATATACCCCATGGAAACTCTTGATGTTTTCTACATATTTGAACATGCAAACAGTAGATCTTCATGCAAACTGTACCTGCCGATAAAGGTGATATACTTGAATAAAACACAAGAAAAATTTACCTTTTAGTTATTTATTTAACAGAAATATCTGTACAGTGTAGATGTAATCATCTACTGTGGATCTGCTGGGGAAAAAAGTAAGCACACCCTTGATTTCAGAACTTGATATTGCCCCTATTAGTAGGGATGACTTCTTGTAGGCATTTTGCATAACTGCTGAACTGTTTTTATGACATCAACTCAGTGAAATTTTTGACCACTTCACCTGCAAAATTCCTTCAGTTGTAACATGTTAGCGGGTTTTCTTCCAGGTTCTGCCCATTTCCAATGCTCCCACAACTTTTCAATGGGATTCAAATCAGGGCTTTCCGTAGGCCAGTCCATAACCATCAATTTCTTCTTTTTGGAGCCATTCCTTAGTGGATTTGCTAGTGTGCTTCAGACCTTTATTGTACTGAAGTCTCCATTCGCATTTCAAATTCAACTTTCGAATAGAAGGCCTCACAATCTACTGAAGCATACTTTGATATGACGCAGAATTCACAGTTGACTTGATGAAGTTGCCCAGGCCCTGAGTCACCAAAGTAACTTCAAACAATAACATTTCACAAACATACTTCACAGATGGCTTGAGGTTCTTCTCCAAAACTGGTGTCTTTGGTTTATACTTATTCATCTTTGGAAAGTATATTTTATAAACATCTAACTGCTTCAAAGTTACTTTGTTATTAACAGTCCAGACAAGTTAAATCTATTAAACTGTACAAATATTGTAGCTTGTTATTTTTTAAATGTTGCGCAATTGCTTTTATTGACTTGTTTTACCAAAAAGGAATATTATAAATCTAACATAAATTTTCAGTAATATTGTTGTCGTTTTGCCTTTTCTCTGATGCAAAATTTAGCAATTAACATTTTGTAATGTATGATTTTTAGAACAAACCTAATTTGTTTTGAGACATGTACTGCATAATGTTTAATTATGTTTTCTTAGAAAAAAATGATTGCGATCGAAAACCTGGAAAAGGAATTTCAGGTACAGTAAATTAATACTTTATTTTATTGATGCATTTTTCCTCTCTAGAAGACCATTTGGTATTTATAAAATACCATTGCAAACATAGCCAACTTTTATATGATTTGTTCAATCTGATGATTAAAAGCTTCAGCAATTTAAAAAGATGTAGTTCAGAACATTTGGCTGCCAGAGGTACTACCAGAAATAGGAACTGGGATTCTCTTGCCCTCATGGTGGGCATTAACCTGCATATGATTAATTGATTGATTGATTCTGCACTGGGAAAGATGAGGTGAAAATTTTGGCTCCAGAGGAGTGTGCCGTCACCTAACAACGGAAGGTTGTCTCTTTTGTTGGTCACTCATTACATGAAAAATTAGTTATTTGTCTTCTAGCCTATTTTAAAACCGTAGTTAATTTCCTAAAACAGGTCTCTCTATGCCAAAATTTCAGAGTTCAAACCACAATACTCACGTAGAGTATGAGAGCCAGCACAGTTATTTTACTAATCACCACTAATATAACAGATATAGCAGATAAAACAATGTTATGAATAAAAAACTATTGTTACCTTACTCTATTCCATGCAAAGTAATGTTCATGCATTATATAGTACTCTTAGTAATAAAATTCGTTAAAAAACCGGCCTGATTATGCGGCGAATGGTACGCTGCAGGTTGGTTAGTTTACTATAAAATTCTATCATGGTTTCACAACACATAATTGTTGCATGCACCTGATTGGCTGGCTGTCAATAAGATGGAGGAATTTTGCTCAAACTCTTTAATCTATTTTTACCCAAATAATAAAGTTGTTTGATGTTTTATGAGGTATAAGCATATCTTCCTTTCCAAGATTGTAAACCAAATTGCTCTCCCAGGTGTCCATCCAAAATGTAATCAATAGCCTGAGGTATCAGCAAATCTTCCTTTCCCAGGGTGTAAAACCAATTTAGCACTATGTTGTGAACAGCTGTTATACAAGTGAGGTATAAGGGAGGAAGATATGCTTTTGATATTATAATACCTATACAAGTGTCCTGAATCTGAATTCATCTTGTTGGGAGTGAGCAAAATGTAATAAAAATAGAGAATAATTTGTAGATTTTATACACCATAACAGAAGCTAAGTATTGTTGTTGTTTATTATACCCTGTACCATGTAAGTCAGTGGCAACTGAAGTAATATTTGGTAATAATATAGTTACAGGATGTTGTTCTTTAGATATAGAGTACAGTTAATAAGAGGGCTTTATTAATTCCACTATTACAGTCTTCAGTCTAGGATTTGACCCCAGAATATTGAAACTGTGAGGCACTAACCCTCAGGCTGCCTTTACAGTCCTTGACAAAAGTCTTGTCGCTTCTCTATTTTGTATAACCTCCTGCTATTAACCTGACTTTTAATTAATCAACTGGTGGTAGAAATAGCTCATATGAAAAGCTAAAGCCCTCCCAAATGATGTTTAATGCACTGAAATAAATTAGTTTCACTGAAAAAAGATTTATCATTTAATCAAGACAGAAAGGTCAAATTTGGGCAAGAGAAAAGTTTTGTCGCCTATACAGAAAATGAACAACTTTAATGCAAATCCAAAAATATGTCAGCAAATTAAGTAGTGGTGCTGTGAGATCCAAATTTAATATCTTGTATGACTTCCATGAGCTTCAAGGACAGCATCCATGTGGTTTGGCAAGGATTCATACAATTTATTGATGAAGTCATCAGGAATAGCAAAGAAAACAGTCTTGTATGCCTCCCAGAGTTCATCAATATTCTTTGGTTTCGTCTTCCATGCTTCCTCTTTCATCCTACCCCACATATGCTCAATGATGTTCATGTCTGGTGACTGGGCTGGCCAATCCTGGAGCATCTTGATCTTCTTCGCTTTAAGGAACTTTGATGTGGAGATGGAAGTATGCGATGGAGCACCATCCTGCTGCAGAATTTGGCCTTTTTTATGGTTGGGAATATAAGAGGTAGCTAAGATTTCTTGGTATTTTAGACTATTGATGTTGCCTTCCACCCTGCATTTCCCTCGCATACCCCCATACTGGATGTAACCCCAGACCATGATTTTGCCTCCACCAAACTTCACTGTTTTCTGGGTAAATCTTGGCTCCATGTGGGTTCCAGTAGGTCTCCTGCAATATTTTTGGTGACTGTGGTGTAATTCAACGAAGGATTCATCTAAAATATTCACCTTCTGCCACTTTTCCAGCGTCCATCCTATTTGCAGGCTGTGGGCCTTGGCAAATGCCACACGGTTTTTCAATTGTCTTTTGTTTAGTGCTGGTTTATGGGCACTGATTCGACCATGGAGGCCATTTCGAGACAGAATCCGACAAACTGTTCTAGTTGACACAGGGACTTCAGGTGACCAGGTCTCGTAGAGCTCTGCTGTAGTGGAAAATGGGCTGGCCTTGGATTTTCGAGCCAACAAATGGTCCGGACTCTCGAGCAGTTGTCTTGTGGGGTCTTCCTGACCTGGGCTTGTCAAAAACGTCTCCAGTCTCTTCAAATCTTTTTTTTATCCTCTGAACTTGACGCTGAGACACATTGAAGGTGTTTGCCACATCAGCAGTGGATTTGGTCTTCAGCCTCTTGATAATCAACACTTTAGTCTCAGGGTGAATCTTAGGCATGTTTGCAGAGATCTATTTGCAGTTGATGTGAAGGTCTAGTGTACTGGGGTTCTTTTTATACACACCTGAGACCTAATTGATCCATTATTAGTCACAGGTGAAGCTCATATGACAAGGTGACGACACTTATGTCTTGCCAAAAATTGACTCAATGGGCTTTACCAAGCTGTGAATTTTAGAATACTTTTTGTCAGTTTCGTTTTGCACTGAAACATTATTACAAAAGCTGATGGGATTAAAATTACCCATTTCTTGTAACAAAATCCATCCATCCATCCATTTTCCAACCCGCTGAATCCGAAAACAGGGTCACGGGGGTCTGCTGGAGCCAATCCCAGCCAACACAGGGCACAAGGCGGGAACCAATCCTGGGCAGGGTGCCATCCCACTGCAGGACACACACAAACACACCCACACACCAAGCACATACTACTGTGATGACACACAGCTGTACTTATCAATAGCACCTGATGACCCCGATTCTCTTGATTCACTAACACAATGTCTGACTGGTATCTCAGAATGGACGAATAGTAACTTTCTCAAGTTAAATAAAGAGAAAACTGAAATCTTAGTGATTAGCAATAATGGATACAATGAGGCTATTAGAAATAAACTGGATACATTAGGATTAAAAGTCAAGACGGAGGTAAAAAGTTTAGGGGTAATTGTTGACTGTAATCTGAATTTTAAATCGCATATTAATCAGACCACTAGAACAGCATTTTTTCACTTAAGAAACATAGCTAAAATTAGACCTCTTATATCACTGAAAGATGCTGAGAAATTAGTTCACGCATTTGTTTTCAGTCGACTAGATTACTGTAACGCACTCCTCTCAGGACTACCCAAGAAAAACATAAATCGTTTGCAACTAGTGCAGAATGCAGCTGCTAGAATCCTAACTAGGAAAAGAAAATCTGAACACATTACTCCAGTTTTGATGTCACTACACTGGTTGCCTGTGTCATTCAGGATTGACTTTAAAATTCTGCTTATGGTTTATAAAGCCTTAAATAATCTCGCCCCATCATATATATCGGAATGTCTGACACCTTATATTCCAAATCGTAACCTCAGATCCTCAAATGAGTGTCTCCTTAGAATTCCAAGAACAAAACTTAAAATAAGTGGTGAGGCGGCCTTCTGCTGCTATGCACCTAAAATCTGGAATAGCCTGCCAATAGGAATTCGCCAGGCTAATACAGTAAAGCACTTTAAAACACTGCTGAAAACATATTACTTTAACATGGCCTTTTTATAACTTCAATTTAACTTAATTTAACTTAATTCTGATACTCTGTATGTTCAATTCTTCATAATAACTATTCATGGTGGCTTTAAAATCCGTACTGACCCCTACTCTTCCTTCTGTTTCTTTTTCCGGTTTCTTTGTGTTGGTGGCCTGCGCCACCTCCACCTACTCAAAGCTTCATGATGCTCCAACAATGATAGATGTATTAAAAGGCAGAAGTCTACATGACCATCATCATCAAGCCCTTCCGTGAGAACCCTAAATCCAAAAAGGACTGTTTCATTTATGTTAGGTAGAATGCCCAGAGGGGACTGGGCGGTCTCATGGTCTGGAATCCCTACAGATTTTATTTTTTTCTCCATCCGTCTGGAGTTTTTTTTGTTTTTTCTGTCCCTCCTGGCCATTGGAACCTTACTCTTATTCGATGTTAATTAATGTTGATTTATTTTGTTTTCTTATTGTGTCTTTTATTTTTCTATTCTTTATTATATAAAGCACTTTGAGCTACTGTTTGTATGAAAATGTGCTATATAAATAAATGTTGTTGTTGTAGGGCCAATTTAGAATCGCCAATCCACCTAACCGGCATGTCTTTGGACTGTGGGAGGAAACCCACGCAGACACGGGGAGAACATGCAAACTCCACGCCGGGAGTACCCGGGAAGCGAACCCGGATCACCTAACTACGAGGCAGCAGCGCTACCACTGCGCCACCGTGCCCACGCTGTGCAACAAAATCTTGATTAGAAATATATTTTAGCGGCACTTCAGGTCAATTTGTACACAAGCGACAAGACTTTTGTCAGGGACTGTATACTATTTTGTTAATGTAAATATCCAAAGGTTTAATTAAATTCAGAATACTCAAAATAGAAGCTACTTTCTTCCGTGAAGACAGGGAGAAATCGGAAGCTGCTGCAACAAAGCAGAGGTTGAAAAGCCGGAGAGCGCATGTAAAACAGCTAATGGATATAATTAAAGTTAACAGCTTGTTTTACTCATGTAATTTTAACAAAGTTTAACCTGGATTTATTTAAAATATTTTGCAATTTATTCAGTATTTATATGTGTTACTAATTCTAACACATTTAATTAGATCATCTTAACTGAAAAAAATTACTTTGAAAAATCCACTTATTCATTTTGTTAATGACTTTTAAAAGAACAGAGTTTGCAAGGAGCTGGGTAAACAAAAGCTTGAAAGGATTTCCTGCCAAGATTACTAAACTGGTACATGAAGTATTTCCTGATTATGGCACACTGTAAATGCACAAATTGATATAACATTTAGATGCTTTCTAACTGGTTTAAATGTAGTACAAGTGAATTATCAAGAGTTACTGTAGGTGCTACAAATATGGACGAAAGACATAATTCCCTGCCAAAAGTAAAGAGAGGCACTGAAATCTGCAAACTATCTTACCAAACCTTATCGAGCAGTGCAGCACTCTACACAGCTCAGTGCACAAAAGACTTCTACTATAACACTGTCAGAGGAAACCAGCTTTCTGAGAGCAGTAACACATTTAACAATGGAACTTAGTAACAGTTGTCATTTGCATTTGATGTCAGTTGGGGCTGAGCCAATGGTTGACGATAACTTCCATGTAAAATAGATATTGTTGATTGGCTCAAATAATTGTAGAATTTTGCTCCAAGCTGTGCTTAATATTGTTTGTTTTCAAGTTTATTGTTTTGTGTTCAGTACATAGCACAATGAAATTCTTACTTTCATGTATCTTCAGAACTGTATATATAAAAGTATATACAATATACATAAATACACATACTATTTGCTTTTTTAAAATATTTGTTCTTGTTATTGACTGTCCCCGAATCTACTTATGTAAGTATTACTGGCCCTGTACCTTTACAAAAGTGTCTATACAAGACAGGTGAGGTCTTCAATTAGTCAATTTATCTTCCTAAGGTACTAAATGGTATGTACAGTCTTTTGAAAAAGTAAGTATACCCCATGGAAACGCTTGACGTTTTCTACATATTTGAACATGCAAACAGTAGATCTTCATGCAAACTGTACCTACCGATAAAGGTGATATACTTGAATAAAACACAAGAAAAATTTACCTTTTAAGTTATTTATTTAACAGAAATATCTGTAGATGTAATCATCTACTGTGGATCTGCTGGGGGAAAAAAGTAAGCACACCCTTGATTTCAGAACTTGATATTGCCCGTATTAGTAGGGATGACTTCTTGTAGGCATTTTGCATAACTGCTCAACTGTTTTTATGACATCAACTCAGTGAAATTTTTGACCACTTCAGCTGCAAAATTTCTTCAGTTGTAAGATGTTAGCGGGTTTTCTTCCAGGTACTGCCCATTTCAAATGCTCCCACAACTTTTCAGTGGGATTCATATCAGGGCTTTCCCTAGGCCAGTCCATAACCATCAATTTCTTCTTTTTGGAGCCATTCCTTAGTGGATTTGCTAGTGTGCTTCAGATCATTATTGTACTGAAGGGTCCATTGGCGTTTCAAATTCAACTTTTGAATAGAAGGCCTCACAATCTACTGAAGCATACTTTGATATGAGACAGAATTTACAGTTGACTTGATGAAGTTGCCCAGGCCCTGAGTCAGCAAAGTAACCCCAAACAATAACATTTCACAAACATACTTCACAGATGACTTGAGGTTCTTCTCCAAAACTGGTGTCTTCGGTTTATACTTATTCAACTTCGGAAAGTATATTTTATAAACATCTAACTGCTTCAAAGTTACTTTGTCATTAACAGTCCAGACAACTTAAATCTATTAAACTGTACAAATATTGTAGCTTGTAATTTTTTAAATGTTGCGCAATTGCTTTTATTGACTTGTTTTACCAAAAAGAAATATTATAAATCTAACATAAATTTTCAGTAATATTGTTGTCATTTTGCCTTTTCTGTGAGGCCAAATTTAACAGTTTAAATTTTGTAATGTATGATTTTCAGAACAAACTTAATTTATTTTGAGACATGTACTGCATAATGTTTATTTATGTTTTCTTAGGAACAAACTGTTATGACCCGAAACCTGGAAAGGGAATTTCAGGTACAGTAAATTGATACTTTATTTTATTGATGCATTTTTACTCTCTAGAAGACCATTTGGTATTTATAAAATACCATTGCAAACATAACCAAATTTTATATGATTTGTTCAATCTGATGATGAAAAGCTTCAGCAATTTAAAAAGATGTAGTTCAGAACATTTGGCTGCCAGGGGTACTACCAGAAATAGGAACTGGGATACTCTTGCCCTCATGATGGGCATTAACCTTCTGCATATGATTAATTGATTGATTGATTCTGCACTGGGAAATATGAGGTGAAAATTTTGGCTCCAGAGGAGTGTGCCCTCACCTAACGACGGAAGGTTGTCTCTTTTGTTGGTCACTCATTGCATGAAAAATTAGTTATTTGTCTTCTAGCCTATTTTGCAACCGTAGTTAATTTCCTAAACCAGGTCTCTCTATGTCAAAATTTCAGAGTTCAAACCACAATACTCACGTAGAGTATGAGAGCCAGCACAGTTATTTTACTAATCACTATTAATATAACAGATATAGCAGATAAAACAGAATGTTATGAATAAAGAACAATTGTTACCTTCCTCTATTCCATGCAAAGTAATGTTCAGGCATTATATAGTACTCTTAGTAATAATATGTTTCCATAGGCAATTGACATCCTTTGCGAGTAGTTAGTTATAAAATGAAGTTTTTCCCGATACACTCACCTAAAGGATTATTAGGAACACCTGTTCAATTTCTCATTAATGCAATTATCTAATCAACCAATCACATGGCAGTTGCTTCAGTGCATTTAGGGGTGTGGTCCTGGTCAAGAAAATCTCCTGAACTCCAAACTGAATGTCAGAATGGGAGAGAAAGGTGATTTAAGCAATTTTGAGCGTTCCGTGGTTGTTGGTGCCAGATGGGCTGGTCTTAGTATTTCACAATCTGCTCAGTTACTGGGATTTTCACGCACAACCATTTCTAGAGTTTACAAAGAATGGTGTGAAAAGGGAAAAACATCCAGTATGCGGCAGTCTTGTGGGCGAAAATGCCTTGTTGATGCTAGAGGTCAGAGGAGAATGGGCCGACTGTTTCAAGCTGATAGAAGAGCAACTTTGACTGAAATAACCACTCGTTACAACCGAGGTATGCAGCAAAGCATTTGTGAAGCCACAACACGCACAACCTTGAGGCGGATGGGCTACAACAGCAGAAGACCCCACCGGGTACCACTCATCTCCACTACAAATAGGAAAAAGAGGCTACAATTTGCACAAGCTCACCAAAATTGGACAATTGAAGACTGGAAAAATGTTGCCTGGTCTGATGAGTCTTGAATTCTGTTGAAACATTCAAATGGTAGAGTCAGAATTTGGCGTAAACAGAATGAGAACATGGATCCATCATGCCTTGTTACCACTGTGCAGGCTGGTGGTGGTGGTGTAATGGTGTGGGGGATGTTTTCTTGGCACACTTTAGGCCCCTTAGTGCCAATTGGGCATCGTTTAAATGCCACGGGCTACCTGAGCATTGTTTCTGACCATGTCCATCCCTTCATGACCACCATGTACCCATCCTTTAATGGCTACTTCCAGCAGGATAATGCACCATGTCACAAAGCTCGAATCATTTCAAATTGGATTCTTGAACATGACAATGAGTTCACTGTACTAAAATGGCCCCTACAGTCACCAGATCTCAACCCAATAGAGCATCTTTGGGATGTGGTGGAACGGGAGCTTCGTGTCCTGGATGTGCATCCCACAAATCTCCATCAACTGCAAGATGATATCCTCCAAGTGGAGGTCCTATTCAGTGAAGCTGAGGTGAGGAAAAACATACTTTTTGGTGGCTTAGGCAGTGGCATGAGCAACAAAAGGAACGTGATGGAATGGCACTCGAAAGTTCAAGTTCAGAAA
>JANRMT010062844.1:1180184-1191924 GCA_026402145.1 Polypterus bichir lapradei
AGAGAGATGACAACAACACTCATATCAATAACAAAACAATTACATTAACAATCATGTTACGTTATTTTTAAAATTTTTCCTTTTCTTTTTCATAACTTCTTTAACACACTACTTCTCCGCTGCGAAGCGCGGGTATTCTGCTATATATATATATATATATACACATACATACAAACATACACACAGGTATATATATGTGTATATATATGTATGTGTCTATATGTGTGTGTATAGCTTTGGTCACTGAGTGCAAGAGAAAAATAATAAAATATAGTCTATAAGTTATTAAACAGTAAAACATTAACGTTTTAAGAAGTACAGGTACATTGAGCACTACTGGAGTGGTTGCGGGTAAACTACATTTTAAAGACTGTGTAACACAACAGGTAAGTAGTACTAACAGCAGCTAAAATGTATATGGATCATCTCTCGGTAGTAGATCCCTTTTGAAAGGCGCTACATGACGGCTGTGGTATAGAAATTACATTTTCTATGTGAATGTTCAAATTTCTGCCTCTGGTAATGTGCCTTACCGGCATTACCAGCAATTAAAGAAAATTAGTTTTGTGTCCTCTGCAGTGTTAAGAGAGAAAGACTTTGGTTTGGGATAAAAGGAAAAAAGGTGTAAAGAAAAGAAAGTTGCCTTTTTCTTTTATATAGTGTAGAGAGATGTGTTCGCTGACGTTATGATCGTCTTTTGGGGACAGTCGCGGTGGGTCTTGTGTAGACTGGTGAGACGTCCCTGCCATTAATCAGCTGTGATGGCACTGTCAGTCCTCCACTCGTGTGCGTGTCTTCATAATCCGAGCTGACGACCTCATAATCGTATACGTGCAAAAGAAAGTGCGAATCGCCTTTATATTAGTTTGCCGCGGTGTAGAAAAGGGGTCCCGTGTTTGCACTTGTCTGGGCTATAGCTCAGGGGGAGGATGAAAAAAATTAAAAGTGCTCACTTTGACTTAAGGCAGAAGCGCAGTCAGCATCTCAAAGGCCGGCACAGCTATGCGCACGCGCCGGCTGCTCGACTTTTGCTGGGCAGGAGACCCCAGTTTTTGCAGACACGTTCACGATATCAAAAGTCTCAGCGCTCTTTGGAGGTCATTCATATATATATATATATATAGCAAAATACCCGTGCCTCGCAGCGGAGAAGTAGTGTGTTAAAGAAGTAATGAAAAAGAAAAGGAAACATTTTAATAATAACGTAACATGATTGACATTGTCATGAGTGTTGCTGTCATATATATGCCTGCCTAAATAAGTCACCCTCGCTTCGCTCTTACTTTTTTACCGTTCATTTAATCATGGCTAGTGGCGGAAAAATTATAAAATGGAAGGCGGATTACACTGAGTATGGCTTTACCAAAACAATTATTGATGGCGAATCGATTATTCATAAAGCTTGAATTGGTGATCTGTTTTTCTGTGTTAACCTCATATTTTTTCATACTTCTTCTCAAACCAAGGTGGTGCGAGGGTAAAATGAATCGGGATGCGCTGATCAATGTAATCGGTGTACCAGGAAATCATGCATTGACAAAAGCTCCCCTTTGCTTGTAATGCAAAGTTTGATTAAATTCATTATTTTTTAACGCGTTATGGAGCACATGCATCAAAGCTACTCAGCTGTGCTTGTGCTAAGAAAAGGAAAGATTTTAAAAATAACGTAACACGATTGTCATTGTAACCTTTTGTAAGTAGTGCCTGGAGGATTCAGTGTGTAGAAACTCTAGAGACAGCGTGTGTATTAACTTGTGGATTTTTCTGTGAGTATTTGGTGGCAGTGTGACGAAGTTGCTTCGGAAGACGGCGTTAGCCACGGAGCTCAGCTCAAAGCGAAATGAGGTAAATGGGAGGGGAGATGATGACGTGACTCCCCCACCCGCCTTAACTGTCAATCCCCCACAAACACAGTCTCTCGGAATTTGCATAAGCACACCCCTTCACCTGCAATTTTAACTTAGTTACAAAGTGATCAAAACTCTCGTTTATATCCTGCGTCCTCTCATTAAACTTGTATCCCGCATTACCCGTGGGCATGAGAAACGCCAGCGGCAGCCTGTCTATGAACTTAATTTAAAGTTTAGGTTTACACCTTGCTTTCTTTCCGAAGTAGCAGCACTCATGAATATGGTAGTATATGTCACTCGCTCGCTTCTTATTGTTTCGCTGCCTTCTCAATTATATAATGCATGTTTTCTTCAGCGCTTTTTGGAGGTCTTCCTGGTTTTCTACATACTGCATTGACATTCAGTTCACGTGATTACGTGGGAGGCGTGATGATGTCACACGAAACTCCACCCCCACGGCTTTCGAGCTCAACTCCATTACAATATATGTAGAAAAATAGCTTCCAGTTATGACCATTACGCGTAGAATTTCGAAATGAAACCTGCCCAGCTTTTGTAAGTAAGCTGTAAGGAATGAGCCTGCCAAATTTCAGCCTTCTACCTACACGGGAACTTGGAGAATTAGTGATGAGTGAGTGAGTCAGTCAGTCAGTGAGGGCTTTGCCTTTTATTAGTATAGATAATATAAGTTTTTTTTTTAAGACTTGTTTCAGATAGTACATTACCAAAAAAATTAAACAATATGACAGCTTATGAGAAGCATTGTATTTTCTTTTATGCCTTAGGTATTATGACTACACACAGAAATTTTTTACATATTAGATAATGTTTGTATTTTAGGGAAATATTATTTATTTTATTAATTTTATGACAACTAAAGAATAAGCCTACAGAATTTAATTTTGTTAATATAAAATGACCAGTTAGCAGCTGTAGTCTATATGTTAATTATAAAAATACACTTTCATATAGGACATAAGGCTTACATGTTTCTGGTTATGCAGGAGGATAGTGTTAAAAATATTTTTAACGGGATAAAGAAAAAACAATCAAAATCGGATGATCAAATAACATGATCCATATTGGCCTTAAAAACCTGATCGGAGCATCCCTAACTTACACCTTTTTTCTGGACTCTAGAGATTTTCGATTGGGTTCAATTCTAGTATGTGGCTGGGCCACTTAAAAACGTTCTCACTTTTCCCAGATTGGACTTAAGCCACTCCAGTGTTGTCTTCACTTTGTGCTTAGTGTCATTGTCTTGTTGGAAGGTGAACCTCTGGCCCACTCTGAGATTCAGGGTACTCTGTAGCAGGTCTTCATTAAGGATATGTCTGTACTTTGCTACATTCAGCTTTCCTCAGTCCTGGCTGCTAAAAACACAGCCCCACAGAAAGCTGTACCACTGCGAAGGTATTTTGACAGTGTTGAGTGGTGCTTTTTTTCCTCCAGCCATAATCCTTACAATTGAGGCCAGAAAATTCAGTCTTGGTTTCATCAGACCAGGGAACCGTTTTTCTTAAAGCCTCAGAGTCCTTCAGAAGCCTTTTTGCAAACTTCAGTCAGGCTTTCATGTGTTATCTGGGCATTTTGCCGTAAGTCCTAGATTAGTAGAATGTTGTATTGATTGTTGTTCTGGACGTTTCTCTCATCTCCACAGATGTACATATTTTTGTAGTCTTTCCCAAATCTGTGTCTCTGTCTCTAAGTAATTCCTGTGATGTTGTGGCTTGGAACCTTCTACAGAAAAGTGTGTGCCTTTTCTAATCCTATGCAATTAATTGAAATTACCACAGGTGGACTCCAAACAAGGTGTAGAAACATCTTAATAATGATGAGTAAAATGGGATGCACCTGAACCGGATTAAAAGTGTCATAGCAAAAGGTCTGAATACTTGTGTCAATGTCAATTGTCAGTTTTTTTTTATTTTTTAATAAATTTGCAACAGTTTCTAAAATCCTGTTTTTGCTTTGTCATTCTGAGGTATTGAATGTTGCTTGATGAGGAAAAAAATGAATTTAAATGATTTTAGCAAAAGGCTGCAAAATAAAAAAAAATCAAAAGTGAAGGGGTCTAAGTAGTTTCTGAAGACACTGTATATACTTTATACCTACAGTATACATATGTACACGTATATGTGACGTTTGGTTATTTATTTCTGCCAAGTAGCTTACTTTTTATTTTGCTGTTATTTCTGTGTTGAATTGTTACTATGTATGGGTGTTGTCAGGAAAGTATCTTATTGGTTGATGTACTGGTATTAAACCACAAGGTTGACTTGCTGTGTAATATTTAGTAAATCATGCAAACTGCATTTATTGCAATTATAACCTAAATACTTGTAACACATAGCCGTAACTAAAAAAAAATCTTGAGAAAGTGGTTGCAGTAGAAAAGGCTCATCCATTTACTGAACTACAGAGAGCACTGTATGACATTTATCAATTCCTATATACTTGCGACAGTAAACACACCAAGCTGAAAGTAAACTGATTAAGAATTTTTGTCAGATTTTTGTATGCTTACAGTATCAGTACATACTAAACCACTTCAACTGTGAATAGACCTACCTTACATTAACAACACTTTTTATAGGTTCTTTTCAGACACACATCAAAGCAATTTATTAAGCTGAAGTTCCTTTCTGGGAGTGCTTTATTACATAGAAATGGTCAGTAGGATTTTGAAAGGCACCACCTCAGACACTTACTTGCCCTCAGTCGTTGTCTGAAACTGTGAAATAAGCCAAAGAGCACTATGGGGAAAAGCAGACAGAAAGTTTCATGCTTGGTCCTAGTGCTCCTCAAATAGCCAAATTTAATTCCTAGATACTCTTTTACTTTCATACTGTGGAAGATCAAACAATTCATGCCTTTTGGAAACTCGATTAAATTATAGAGGCAGTGACAGAGGGTATGGGTGAGTGTGCCCTCTAATGGATTTCCATCTTGCCCAGTGCTTGATCCTGCTTGTACCATGGTACATTTGAAATTAAGTATCTATAAAGAAAGAGAAGCATAAATTAATAGTCAAAGTGAGCCTTATTATTTTAGGTTTGCAGCGAGCCAATGCATATCCTGTCAGCAGTGAACATGCAGTAGAAATGAACCTTGGACAGAGAGTTGGTCCATTCCACACTCACTCACAATGCTAATTTAGAGTCTTGATTTAATTTTACCTGCATGGCTTTGGGATATAGTTTCCAGCAAAAAAACAAAACATCATAAAAAAAAAAAAAAACTCACATAGAATGTTCAAATTCCACTTACAAGGAGACAGATAAGATAAGACATGCTAGGCCTTATACAGACTAAATACAGTAATTTGAAAAGTTAAATTTAAAAATTTAAAAAGTTCTGGGGCCACAGTCAATGGTGTGTATACTATGCGTTCTGTTTTTACAAAAATAAGAGTACAATGTCATTGAAGGTGTAATTCAAGCACCTAAACCTTGTACCTGAAAATTTTGTCTAATAGTAAGGAACAAATGCAATCTTTCAGCTTTGTTTTAACATACTACCATTCTTTTTTATTATCATCTTCTTACTTTTTCAATTAGCTTTTATGTATGAGCCAGTGTAACAATTTGTTAATGTGTGAAAGGCTCCACTAGGACTCAATAAAACCCCCATTTAAGATGTGGTTATACAGGGAGTTCATCAGAAGCTTGCCTGAGAGATAGATTACCTTGTCACTCAAAGTTGACACCCTGAAAGCTAAACAGACAATGTGGCGTGGCTCCAAATTTGCCCTGTTAGGGCAGAAATAGGCAAACAGATTCTGGTAACAAATCAGACCTATTAAATAACTGCCTGCACTAAAAGCTTGGCCCTCCAGAACTGAATTCCATATGCCTGCCCTATGATCTCTGGAGGAGCCTCCAATGTATTGAGAATGCTGAAACTTGCATAAGGAATGTAACTACTTTCATTCCTGCCAAAAATGTGAATCTACCAATCAGATCAGTTTTATATAGTGCTTTTCACATTTAGCACCATAATGAGGTCTTTTGCAAGCTACTCCAGAGGAGTGATTAAATCAAATGGGACCGTAAATGTAGCCTTCTATCCCGGAAACTGAACAAACTGAATCAACTGTGGCCTGCGATATGTAGCAATAAGAAAATGTGCCTGCTGGCTTTTTGTGTACTTCAGTCAAAGACATTGTGCAACATGCCTAGTTTAGCTGGCTGCACCTTGTGCCAAATCTGTGCATTCCTTCTTTAGCTGTGTATCTTAATCAGTTCAAAAAGAAAGATAAAGTTGGTTCTGTGACCAGGTGCAAAGAAAAAAGTGGCCAAAGCCTGCCGGGGCCTGTCTTATCTGTGGTGCAGTGTTCTCTGTATTCTACATTACCACTGTGTACCGAGATGTCTTGCTGCACAGTGTGTTGTTGGTCCTTGACAGTGAACTCTGCTTTAGCTGGGCATTCATTCAAGCAGCTGATTTTTTTTTTTTTTAAATGAGGAATATCATGGAGACACTCCCACTGATTCCTGGCAGCCAGCTGCTGGTTACATGAGACCTGACTTTGTTGAAATCGCTGTGTTATTGGAGCATTTTTTCTTTTCAGATATTTGGTAGTTCATATTAGTCAGTTAAGTTTAACTAAAAACATACTGTTTTTTTTTATTTTTTTGAAACCTAGCAGTCAATTATGGCTAAAATTATTTTGATTTAATCCTGTAAAACATGAAGGTTCATTATTTTTTCTGCCATTTGCTTCAACACAGTTTAATTGATCATGCAGTGATCTTCACTTATAAAATAAAGCAATAATTCTTTTGTAATTTATTCAATCATTGCAAAATATATATTAAGGTGCTTTCTCTTTATCTTCATCATGAAAGGTGATATACAGTATAAGAAGCATATTTGTGCAATGTTTCACATTGTGAAAGTTTTTTTAAGATTGAAAGCTAAAGATTGTGTTTTGTGAAGCTTGCAGTATATTGGCGCTGTGTCCATTGCTGTTTTGTATCTTACCACAGATCTGCCCAAATAGCTATCTTCCCACCCACAACCTTGCAGGGAGTTTGTATAAAGCAGACCGAAGAATGTAAGTTATGTTGTTGCTTTTTGTGAACAAATTTTTATCAAACAGAATAAGTAAAATACAGAAAGAAACATATTGCATGAAATTGCAAGACACTGAGATAATAAGATACGCATTGCCCCAAGAAAACAAAATAAACAAAAAATGTAGTTCCCATCATCTCTAGCCACCATATAGACATTCACCCACAGCCTGATGACTGAAAGCCACTCCCTGATGTTGGAACCAGATGCTTGATTAATCATCAATGCTGTGAGTTCAAAAAGAGTTAGTCTATAGAAAGAAGCTCTCCAAGAATTAACCCCAGAGATAACAACCTCTGCTAGTTTGGGCTGAGAGTAGGAGGAGGAGGAGGAGGAGGAGGTTGGGCTGAGAGAGGGGGTGGAAAGGTCCAGGAAATGAGAACATGAGCTGAGAGAGCAATCTGGACAGAGACCATTGAAAAGGGAGAATTCGAAACAGCAATCCAATAGAGAGTGACTGTGAGGTAGTTCCAAAGCATGAAACTAGGTTATGTTTTGTAAAGCAGTTTGTATTCCATGTTACTGAAGATCTAAAGACGGCATAACATTAGAGAAAGTGGTGTTTCAATTTAGCTCAGCAAGATGAGTTTTATTTTGCAGATTTCATTTGCTGCCTTGAATAACTTCTTCATATACCTTTGTGGGCTGGGGTGGATAAATTCATTTTTTACATAACATGCTGTCACTCATAACAAAGTCATTTCATCTTTGTTTGCCTTCCAGGATTATTAGTACAGAAAATGTGCTAGTTGACCATGTTACATTACATGACATTTTTCTGTTACCTTGTGTTCCTGTGATTGCCAGTTGTGTAGGGTGGCATATCCAGCAATTCAGTCTAACTAGTCTGCGACTTTACCTGACAAAATCAAATTGGTTTTGTCTTAAGTCGTAGGGGGCGTGCTGTGTGTCCATGTGAGAGCTGACAGCCAACAAGTTCTTACCCAGAAGCAGCAATGCAAGTAATGCAGCTATGAGGAATAAGAAACATGTGTGTTTTCAAGCTTGAAAACAGAAAAATGGCTTATCTGTCTGATGTCACATGTTTTATGTTCCATGGCAGAATGTAAAAAAGAAAAAAGCACTGAGCCTACAGCTGAACTCGCTGTACCTGTAACAATTTCTCATGGGCAAAGTCTCCATCAGGTGATTAATTATTGGCTGACAGAAAAAGGGGCAAGCTTGCAATACTTAATAAATGTAAAACTTGAATGTGTTGTGCTCTACATATGTATTGTATGTCATTTTCAAAAGACGGTACATCACAAACATTTGTGGTAATGTATGTTATTACTACAAATGCTTGAGATGTGCCATCTGTTGGAATGATAAATGCAACGCAATTTTTTTTACATTTTTTTATTTGAATTCAGAAAAATGACAGGACAATAACAGATTGTTTTAAGGACATTTTCTTAGATAAACTAGTAAGAGAACACCCACCCCACCCCAGAGCTATATAAAAAGGGTTGAGTAAAGTTAGAATTGATAACACACATGGGTCACTGACAGTTCCCAGAGGCCCACAGGCCCTGCAGAAGGAAGGAAACTACTGAAATTATACCAGATTGTTTCAAGGGTTCGCTGTCAACTACAACTTGATCAAGGAGATGGTGTTTTCCCATTTACTAATAGTATGTGCAGGTACTCCATTCATCCATAATAGAACAAGATTGTAAAAAGAAGACTTCCAGACAGAGAAGAAGACAGGTTCAGGATTGTTCAATTGGGAAGCTATTAGACTTTTGGCTGCTATTGCAGCTACTGAAATAATGCACTGGTGATGAACAGAAAGAAAGAGAAGTAGAGAAATCTAACAAAAATCGAGTAACAGGATATTAAGGTAAAGATATAGATAAAACAGAAGGGAGCTCAGAAGCAACTGAGGCCCAAAGAACAGCAAAAGTAGGACATTCCCAGAACATGTGGAGAAAGGTGCCTTATGCATTAAGGGAACATTGGTGGCTGAGTGGATCTGAAGTTAAACCCATCAGGAAAAGCCTTCTAGAGTAATGGTAAACTCTATGGACAATTTTTTTGGTTGGACATGTTGATGGTTAGAATTTCCAGAAGAATTTTTTTGAAAATTTGTGTCCCAGCATAACAGAGACAGATTGGTGATCCATTTCTAAGTGACTGGAATAGGCAGCATTATGGCATCAAAAAGGTGGGCGTACAAAAATGTGTTTAACTCTTTCAGGGCTGATGTCGACTTTTGTCAAAAGGAGGATCTGATGATGGTATTTGGCTGTAAACTGTGACAAAGCCATTTGTTATGTTTTAAATGGACTCACGTTGCTAGAAGGAAAGTTAGATTCATTGGTTTGACCAAGATTTCCTGCACCCACGTGAGTAGCAAGGCACAAACAACGACAAAAATGGCACCGACATCTGGTGAGAGATCAAAGCGAATGTGTAAAGCAAAATATTCCGTGGTCAACGTTCTACCTACTATCTCTGAACTCTGGACTATGACTTCTCAGACTCATATTTTGAAACAAATGATCGAAAACGAATGTGAGGTTCCAACTTCAGTTGACTGGTACCCAGCTAATTGTTGTACTGACAGTGTTCGCCAGGGAGGAGTGCCAGTTAACAATGATAAGAGGTAGAAACCAGATTGTAATGCACTGCGACCGTGTCCCAGCCACGCAAAATCAGCCTGGCAGAAAGACTGCCGCATATTCTTAGCAAACTGGCAGCCGCAACATGCAGCAACAGACGTTTTATATTGATTTCTGTGTGAAACCATTGCTTTTCAGAAACTATATTCAGCCCTCAAAGAGTTAATGGTGAGCAACGGAAAGAAAAGTAGTCGAATAATGGATAATTGGGAACAGGTGCAGAAGAACTTGTTCCATAAGTCCTGAGAACAAACTTAATCTGCAAACAGAAAAAGAAAGAGGAGGATGGTAATAGTATATTTGTCCTTCAAAACATGGTTCCATCAAAGAAATTGCAGATTGATACCTCCTGAAGCCAAATCGGATAGGAGATAGGTTGCCCACCCATGTTTAGAGTACTATTGCAGAAAAGTGGTGTGAGGGAGTGCCAGTGCGGAAATGGAGCCAAGGTGCTTTTCTACCTTGTACCAAACACTCAGTACATAATTTATAAGAGGATTATAATCATTTACTCCCTTTTTTGTTTTAAACTTACAGTAATAAATGACTCCTGCTGCAAAGTATGAGGGGGACACAAGATTTGTTTCTATGAGTAGTCAGGACGGATGGGAAAGTGGAGGGTTTAACCACAGGGAGATTAGACACAGGACATATGACCAATGAAATAATTAAAAATCTGGAAGAGAAATGCCTCCACCCAATCTGGCTTGGATCAAGATGGAATGTTTAATAGCAGGTCTTTTACTGCTACATAAAAAAAAAGAGTTGATGGCTGATTTGACCTGGCATAAAATGAAGGAAAGTGGGGTAAGAGGGAGCATTGAACTCACAGGATTTGACAAGAAGTAATATTCACTTTAATGATTGCCAAATAGGTCTGAAAGGAGAGAGAGAGGTTATACCAAGAGAGCATTAACCTCATTGAACAAAGTGTGGAAATTTGAATGCAGTGTCAGTAATGGAGGATGTAATGGTGATTCCTAGATATTTTAAAGAGTTAACAATGGGAATAACTCTTTCAAAGGGGAAGGGAAGGAAAAGAAAGAGACTGACAAGCACAGTTTATAGGGAGGATTGCAGATTTGTTCCAGTTAATTTTATAGCCCAATAAGGGTTTGTATCTACAAAATAATATTAACATGTGGGGAATGTTGGAAGGAGCATTTCCTGGAAACAGAAGAACGTCACCCAGCATATAAAGGTGGGCAAAAAAAGGTGTCCAGTGCATGGAGAATGATAGCGAGAGGCTCCAGTGAGGAGATAAATAAGAGCAGAAATAATGGACAACCCTGCCTAGTGCCCCTAAACACCTGGCAGGAACATGACAGATCGGAGTTCATTAAAACTGAACCCACAGGACAAGCATATAGTGATTTAATCGTGTTAATAAATATAGTATTAAACCCCATTTAGCTTATAACTTTCCACAAAATCTTCCAATTCATCCTATCAAAGGACTCTTCTGCATCAAGTAAGAAGAATGCTGTTGGGACTGAGAGCGAAGGAGCCACACTTAAAATGTACAAAAGCTGGCACATGTCAATTGCATAGCGAGATGCCACAAAGCCAGTCTGATCAGACTGAATCAGTTTTAGAATTATGAATTTGACCTGGAGAACCAAAACTTTAACTAATAACTTGGCGTCTGAATTCATTAGTGATAATGGACGATAGCTGGAATACAGTGTGGGATCTTTACCCTGCTTGAGGAAAGAGATATAATAATAGAAGTAGGGATGTTCTGATGTCAGAGTTTTTAAGGCCAATACCGATCACCGATTTCTTGTTGCTTGATTGGCCAATACCGATATTGATTCATTTTTTTTTTCTCTTTATTCCTTTATAAAACTTACTACACTAAACTCCAGCATAACCAGATGCCTTTTGTGTCCTATTTTAAAGTGTATTTTTATGATTACATTATAGATTACAGGTGTTAACTGTTAATTGTTTTATTAACAGCATGAAATTCTGCAGGGTATTATTCAGTGACCTTAGAAAAATACTAAAATTAATAAAATTTCCTTAAAATGCATACTTTAATAAAATATTTACACAAATATGCATCCATACTATATATGGCATAGACAGAAAATGCTTCTCATAATTATAAGCTGTTGTAATGTTTAATTATTTCTGTAAAGTACTGTAACTATCTAAAACAAAACTTAATTTATATATATATGT
>JANRMT010062844.1:1252256-1272103 GCA_026402145.1 Polypterus bichir lapradei
AAGCATTGGTACGAGAATGCAGTCACAAATACGCTGCAGAGCTATAGCGCATCTTTATGTGAAAACAGCATTCTCAATTTTGGGGCGGGGGGGTGTAGGGAAGGATCCTGAACACGACTGAGAGAATTAAAAGTGAATAAAAAAAAAAATAACCTTTACAAGTATGATAAATTACACCGCCTGTTACACACTGAAATCAAATGTATGTTTTTATTATAAAATAGTAAGAATAACAGCAGTTTACGTCTCAAAACTGAATCGCGCGGGATCGAACTCATGACCTTTTGAATACAAGTCAGCGGCTGATACCATTACGCTACCGTGGCAGTTGTAGTATGTGTCAATGTGGCATGCTAAGGTGGCTTTTTTCTGCAGTTATATTTTTGAATAAAAGCATACTTGTTCTGTTATATTTGTACCTTTTGTAAATGTGTTTGATATTTGGACTTCAGGCTTCATACATTATATAGTTTATGCTTACATTTTCTCATTTACTACTACAATATGAAAAACGTTTCTGTTTTAAAAATGTGTTTACACGGATTACTGTAGAAACAGAACACACGTGAAATGCGTGTATTCCAAATAATGATCTATTATGTCCACTCTAAAACTCCACTTCACTCCCAGATAATCAAGGCATGAGCTGGGAGAAGTTTGTGCACGTTCTAAGTCGTTGGGGGGATGGAATAGCCGGCTACTTGAAGCTTTTCTTTTATCAGCACATTTAGATTAACAAAAGACGCTGGCGGAGAGGTGAGAACGGTTTTAAGAAGCGATTTAAGGTGGGACGGACCTACGAGTTTTTTCGTAGGCTCTGGTAATTCTAGTGTTAAACAAAAAAAGTGCATTTAACTTTAGCCGGCTAGGAAAATCAATAGACGAGGCTTTTAAAAAATATTGCTTCAGCATGTACTCATTGGCACTTGTAATTTAATGAACTTTCCAACAAATCTCTAAAATTAAAGGCAAAAAATTAATAGCCACAACTAACAGGTATGAAGTATATACCACGACTATCATTTCCTAGTGCAATAGAAGAAAGTAACTATTTATATTTTGAATATTTTTAATACAATACTGATGTAAGAGAAGCAGCTATAAGCTTGCTTAATTCTATTAAAACTGCCAAAAAGCATAACAGAACGCATATTTTATCTGCTGTGCCCAAGAAGTTTCTCTTTTTGGACTTGACTATTCTGAGTTCTGACTTATTATTAAAGACATGACTATCACAGTAAGAATTCTTTAATTTTTATGGATTCCTTTTAAATTGTAAGTAGAAATGATCTCAGTCTCAAGCACCAAAACATACTATTACAATAAAATTAAATGTTTAATTGAACTGCACCTTGAAAAATTAAAATAGCCAATTATCAATAATGCTGTTAGTGGATGTGCATATCTACTCATCTGTTTGTGGTCGTTTTCTTTTATCATTTTGCAAACAACACTTATCTACGAGGTGTGACAATTTAATTCCCAGAATGGCCGCATAGTGTCACCCATGACATAATTGTATCAAAATCACATGAGCATTCGTATTTGCATTTTTTAACTAATATGTGTGTGTATTGCAAGCTGAAAAAGCCAGTTGTTAGTTTGATATTGGGAAGGTAATAGATATTGGTGTGTACACTTTGGTGTAAAAATGGGTGTTTGAAATTTAGAGCAACATACTAATATTAACTTTTGTGAGAAAATTAGCAAATGTGCTACTGAAACATTACAACTGTTGCAAGTGGCATTTGGTGAAGATGTCATGAAAGAGTTGAGTGTGTTTGAGCGGCATAAGAGGTTCAAAGATGGGCAATAACATGTGACGGAGCATGCAATGGAAATCCCTGGGTTCACCATGCCCTAAAAAAAACATGCATGTTGCACTCAAAGTTTAAAACCGTGCTGGTGTGTTTCTTTAATCACAAGAGAATAGTCCACTAAGAATGTATTGAACAAGGACAAACAATCAACCAACAATCCTATTTAGAGTTACTGAAGACATTATGACATTCTGTTTGAAGAAAAAGACCCAAAATTGTGGCCTGACAAGTGGATCATTCATCATGACAATGCGCCAAGTCACACTGCGCTCACTGTGAGAGACTTTCCGGTCAAAAAAGTGATTATCCAATTAGATCATCCTGCCTATTCACCTGACTTAAACTCTTTGTGATTTCTGGCTAGTTCCAAAATTAAAAGCTGCGCTGAAAAGACAAAGATGTTCTAATATAACTGATATCCAACAGACTGAGAGACAGCTGCTCAACAGTATTCCGGAAAATGAGTTCCAGGCCTGCTTCCAGAAATGGGAATGATGTTTAAGTCACTGTATAGATGCACAAGGGAGTACTTTGAAGGCAACAGTAATGTACAGTTCCACATGTATATTTTTTAAAGGTGCATTCCGGGAATTAAGTTGTCACACCTTGTAAACATTGTTATCTTTTATTTTTTTACACTAGGACTCTAGGGTGCTTCACAACAAGTGCACTATAACCAAGCCATTTTAAGGGAAGTTATACTTTTGCTCAACACTTTTCCCTATGAAATTAAAGGAAAAAACAATGGCTGATCTAATGAGTTATTTAACTTTAACATACTCAGCCAGAGACATCACAAACCTGAACAGACAAGAAACAGTTCCAAAATGAAACTTCCAGTTGTTCTAAAGGCTTTCAGTAAAAGCATGCCCTGCATAACATCTGCTTTAATTTTTTTCTTCAATTTTTGTGGCAGTCTAATAGGATAATTAATGCAGGAGTTTTGGTAGTTCATCAGTCATTTCTTCAGTTTATGTTTGAATTAACCATTTTGAAAGCTATCCTATTTATATTTAGTAAATATTTTTCTTAACATTGAGTCATATTTTTAAACAAGTGAGTGCATTTACATGCAATTTAATAACCCGGTTATTTACATAAACCTGTTTCTTTCTGGTTAGATATCCCAGTTTCTCATAGGACAATTCTGGTTTAACACATGTAGATTTACCCACAAGTAACAAAGTTATGTGGCCATGTAAACCCTTAACCAGGTTGCTATTAAAGATGTCATAGCCTACACATGTCTTTGCTTTACACACGCAACCAGCAGCCACAGGTAGAAAATAATGGAAGTGTCCACAAAGACAAATTTCCTGAGGCAAATGCACGTGCAACTGCATTATTCCATCTCCTGTTTGAAATAATTTGTCTCAATACTTCAGAAATCACAAAACTTGTTTTGTGTTAATAAGCTGAATGAGCTGTGCTAAACTATTAGGACAATCTCGGAGGACACAGACTACATGCTTGCTTTCAGATTCATAGCAGCTGTTGATTATCTTTAATCTTTTTTAAGCACATTTTTATGACACTGGAGTGTTTTGCTAACTGAGAATTCTATAAGCAGACTCACACAGGTAAACAGTTTTTTAAGAAACACAGTTTTTGCCTTAACTGGGTAACTTAACCTTATCCTGGTTTTATGTAAGCAGGTAAACAGGAATGTAATTATACGTATTAGCAGAAGTTAATAAAATACATGTTTTAATAGCATTTTACAATATTACTAAATAACACATCCCAAACAGACTTGCAGTGGCTAAATCAATTGATGTAAAAATTGCACTGATTAATGTACTATTGTTTGTTGTTGGTTTTGGAAGAGTCTTTGGGTGTACTCACACTAGGCATGTTTGTTCCGTACAGTGCCCAAGCACGATTGTCAGTCCCCTGCTCGCCTGCACTCACACTGCATGTTCTGGTCTCAAGCACACGTTCGTCATGACCATGTAACTTTGTGTAAAGCCAAAACAAAATTCAAACACAAAGTGCCAGCATGCACGTCAAAATGATTTTCCTTATTTTTTATTTATTTATTTTTTTTAGAGTCGTGTAGGGTAGAATAATGCTCTACCCTCTTAAAGTATGCAGCGCAGAATTTTGCTGTTAATTGTGCTGCACATATGAGAAGATTTTTACGGAGGCAAATGATGATAAAGGAGGAATTTGCAACTTTTCTTGCAAACTACAAATCACGTCCACTGGAAGGTGAGAATAAAAAAATTGTTTATAACCGAAATGGCATTGAATAAAATGAGAATTGCACCGACTTGTTGCATCATTAATGTCATGTCTATTTTCCATGTCAATGCACATTTACCAATCACACTATTCCCGATTTCTACTGAACCATGCCTGGGTACACCTCTTCCAAGCGGGCCAGGGAATGGTATGGTTGGTCCAACACTGAGCAATCACACCAGCCAAATGAACTAGACTTTGGGGGTTACATGCAAATGAACATGCTCAGGCACAGGACAAATTCCTAGTATGACTACACTCTATGGATAAATGAAGTTCCCAATGGAAAATTAGAATCTACATTGAAGACTCAAGCTAAAATTGTTGACAGTTGACTATTATGGATAGCTAGCCATTGTGGCCTTTTGCCAATAAATTATGATGATATCTGCCATTTCACTGGCAACTCCAGCTAATGCATCCACAAGGTTGTTTTTGATATAACATAAATACTAAGCATGTTTATTCATTCAATACATAATTAACTTGCAGAGTCATGCTTAAGGAGCTCCTTTCTCCTACTTTTAAATTTCTTGATAAGTGACTGTGTCCTTTACTTGCATTTTTACTTTTAAAGTTACTGAGATCATTAACTTATCTTGTACAATTTAAAGCAGCCGGAAATTCAGCTCAATGTGCACAGTTTGCTGCAAGCCATTAATATGGTGGCTAGCCCTCAAACTCCACTTTGCTAGCATTTCAATAACTTGTATAAGTGGTCTGTTTAGCCATAATGATTATATATTGGATGATTAAAAAAAGGACAAAAATATACAAAACCCACAAGTTGAAAAACCTACCTCTATGTAAATCTGAAATAGCAAATTAATCAGTTATTGAAGCTGCAGAGAACCTTACGATATATGGATAAGAAAATTTTCCAATGCTTTTTAAATGGGTGTTTTTCATACTGCACAACTCAGTCTACTTGAGGTATGTCAATGAAAATGTAACTTTCATGACAAATTTCTTTTGACGAGTTAAGCATAAAAAAATTTCAATATAATCAGTGCACTAAACCAGAGCTCTCTTATGCAGACTGACACACACACAGTAAGAGAGGTAGATTTTTTTTTTTTTGCATGTTAAGCGAATGCGCCTAAAACATGACTGCAAAATACATATATAATATAATGTATACAGTGCTTAAAAAAATCATGAGTCTCATGAAAATAGTATCAAATCATGCACTTGTCATTTTCAAAATAATGTATTTAATGAATGCAAAATTATTTATAAAGTTGTGCTACTGATATTTCAAATGAAAAAATATACTGAATGCAATTTTTGTCTCAATACCATCCTGAAAAACCAAACATCTTGAGAGGCTCATAATCCCCTTGCTAATTTTACTAAACCATTTTACTTTTTGTTTTGCTTATGGATTTCTTTTCCCTATTTAGGCACCATTCTACCAGTATGGTGAAAAAGTAAAAATTGAAAGCTATGTGCCTTACCATTTTAACCATCAAGAGTGGAGCCAGCGCCAAACAAAGCTTTTTAAAAAAGGCCACAATGAAAAAGGTTTTTCTTTCTCACTGGGGAAAACATTTCTTAGTCTTATTAACGGCAACAGAAAATAATGATGAAAAGTTTTAAAAATAAAAATAAATAATACCTACAATGTCACACATTACCACCCTGAGTTGTATGACGCTGAGATTGGAAATTTTCCATTCAATTCATATGTTCTAACTATAATATATACTGTATTTCAATACTTTTTATATGACTCTAAGAATATAAACACTTTTTTATACTTAATATTTTAAATTAGATATACACTTAATTGCCAAGTACTACTTTCCTCTTGGAACTGAAATTAGCATTTACAACTTTTCTGTATTTTTAAGGTCTTCAAGCACCTGTTATCCCAAATAATTTATATCTGTGACAGGTCTGATAATACACTCTTTCTTTATTGCTTGCTGCAGCCTAGCTGTACCTTTCAGACTTCACAGTTTACAGGAGTCTCAAAACAAAAGTGATTCAAAAACATCATAGCATGCAAAACTTTTTTTTATATGTATTTTCATGATTACGCATTGCAATATTTTGAATGATTACTGGTTTGCTGCATACTGTACAGCATTATTAAATGTATCCATTAACAGATCAGAATTTACGTCACAAATTATGCATATAAAGAAACTGAGGGGTGAGTGAAAATATAAACGTGTTAATTTATTTGAATTGCGTTTCTTTTAATGTTTACAACTATAATGATAGAGTTTTTTTTCTCCAGTCTACATGTCCAGAGCAATTTTGGATTAGAGTTCACTGAATTCTTAAATGGTCAAATGCTCCATTTTCCAAATGGAATTACAGAACAGTCAGCCTATGAACGGGTGGAATGTCATACTATAATATTACCAAAACATGCTATACATAAGACTCTTGTTCACAGATAAAATTAGAGGAACTTTCCATATGTACCAAGAAAATGCATGACCAGTATGTGTAATAGATGCCATCAATGAATACATCAGTTACTGTTGCCCAGATTAGGGTAGGAGTTGTGTCTGTACATGAACCCTTACACCATTAGTAATTATTTGTTAATATGACAGGAGGTCTTTACTTGTGAAAGTCTCCAGTGGCACTGAACTGGAAGCTACAATGGTATCCAGTAATATTTAGTGGCAGTTTTGTTAAATAAGGTAATGCTTCCCGTTTTGCAAGCAGTTTGTTGTTTAGGGTTTACTTCTCCCAAACTCAGCAACTGAAAACTGTATTCAGCAACTGATGGATGACAAATATTTTACACCAATTTTTAAAAATAACTAATTACTTGAAAACGGAATGATTTGTTTATGATGCCATTATACATATATCTGGTGAAGATCAGATTACTTCGGGTGTTCCTCTTTCCACTTGTTCGTAATGTTCGGGGTTAGAGAATTAAATGTATCAATTATTATTGACTTGAAAGAGCTTAAGACACATTAAGACGATCTAAGCATATACGACGTCCAACTGTACGGTAAAAAACATAACGATACATGTACTGCTCGTCCAAGCAGTATCTGACTGGACAACATATATATATATATATACTGTATATACCATCCCTTCCTTACCTATGGCCACCACTCTGCTCGATACCAAATTGAAAACAGGTGAATGGAGTAAAGCAAGAGTATTACCTCGTTTGTTTTGAAATAAAACATTTTGATTTTCAAACAGCCATTTTGAATTCTTGCATGTTAAATGAAATAATAATACATAACCAATGATGAACCTTCCCACCGATGCAAAAATTGAACTTTTACAAACTACACAATTTTGCAGTACGAGTAACTATGTTTATTTTTAAGTCAAATGCAAGGGATACGTTACATCTGCCTTTTGTGTGCGTGGTTCAGACTGAAGAGAATGACATATGTAACATTCACAACGCATCAGCCGAGCCAAGAAGTGACGTTACGCATCGGTGGAGGGGGGGGGGTGTAATACTCTAGTCCGAGGATTTAGGCCTACGTTAAGAACATGATCAATTGCTCTGTGATAGTGTGTTTATATGCATTCCCCTATGCACTCCCACACATTACCCGATAAAATGTCAAACTGGATGTTAGAAGACATATCAGACAGTGGTGAGATAAACTCCTGAGCTTATTTTGACCATTGCTTGCTTGCTCGTCAGTGCATGGCGAAAACAGGTTAGTTACACGCGATCCGGCCTCAACTCTTCAATACTCACCCGTCACATCCCCGTGCCTTACTTTCCTTCATTCCATTCACGACGGGGTGTAAAAAGTAGCCGATCGCCTGTTGTGTTTTGCATTGCGACTTTGTGTTACCCTTCAACGTGCGGCACCGAATGTCTACACGATACAATGAAGGCAAGAGGAAAGATAAATAAAAGACCCTTGGTCGCGACGAAGAGAAGGGGAAATGTGTAGGACCCAACAACTGTTTTGTTGATGTTGCTTTTGTTGCGTTAGCGTGGCTGACCTAATTTGTTATGAACTCAATGACAAAAATACAACATGAAACACAAGCAAACAATCCGCGCGCATTAGATGGGATCATATACTCACTCTGTTGGGTGTTCCGGGTCATAGAAGTCCCCCATCTTCACCGCCAGCAACGACAACAGCAAACGACCCCGTCTTCACAGCTCAGAAACATCCAGGTTATTGTAGAGAAATAAATAAAAAGAAAAAACAAATCCACTCTGGCGCTGTCGTCGATTCGATCGCGTTGATCCAAAACAGAAGGACAGTCCGGACAAATGGAGCGATCCGAACAGGCAGCGTGCACATGAAACAAAACAACAACACAAAAAAGCGGTGCTAACGACAGCGACGGGTTCCACTTGCACAATTCGAGCCGGTGACCCTTTCTCTCTCGTTTATTTATTTATTTATTTTTAAGTTGAAATTTGCTCTTGTTTCTCGGCGGCGACGGCTCCACCTCCTCCTCCTCCTCTAGGATCCGCAGCCTCATGCCGTGACGCGACGCGACGCGACGCGACGTTCAGTCCGTGGCTCTACAGAAGACCACTTAGTCTGAATCGCACTGTGAACGGAAAGAGGGGGTGAAAGGGGTGGGGGAATGATCGGGCAATAACAGGACAGTCCAGTAGCGAAGAGGGCCACAAAACTTCCAGCTCTCTGTGCTTTGCTTTCGTTTACAGCATGAGGAAACAGTCGAAACGTGATCTGTTTACTTCTTCAGTTATGCGCTTGAGCCTGACTGGAATGAAATGCCTGCTAATTTGTTAATAAAACCTGTCCAGATATTTAAGATGTAAGTATAACAATTTTTCTTTGTAAATGCATGTGCATTGGTAATGTGTGCAAACTCCATTCTATGTTGTTTGTCATGTCCATGCATCCTTCCATTTCCTAAGCCCCTTTCATTCAACTGATGATGGGGGGATTTGTCCCGGTAGCATCACGAGCAAGGCAGAAACAAATCCTTGGACGGGACGCCGCCTCATGACTTAGGGCTGTCATTGACACTTTATGGAATATCGAAACAGCCCATATTCTGGATGTATTTTTCATTACAATAGCAAGTATACATACAGCATATTGTTAAATGCCACAGTACAGGATGACAGATCTGCAGCTGGACAGTGAAAATCCATGTGAACAGGGGTAGCACTTAAGACATTCATAGCTTGACATAGCTTGGAATCGACACTGCCTCTTGAGCAGTGAGACAGTAATGCAAACTGTGCCAGTTATTGCAATAAGTTAGTATTCATTTTCGTGTTTAAGCCGTCAGCTTTTGAAAAAATGGAGGAAAGGTTAGAATTGTTTGAATGTTTTGTCTTTTTTCGTTAAGAGCAGAAAACAAACAGCACTTAAGATTTCTTAGTTTCTAGTGTGCACAGTATACAGTATATGTTAGTAGTACAAAGGTTAACTGAGGTTTAATTTTAACCTCTGTGCTCCTACCAAAACGTTTGTTTGATAATTTGTGCAATTGCTGTAAATCTCAGGAAACTTATCACATTGGTAAATACCGGAAAGTTGTGGACCTGACGCAAGTCCATCCCAAAGTTAAATCACCCACTGTCGGTCCGTTTTCATTGTAATGATGGCTGCAACAAGCTTTAGGTCACAGTATCCGACCCCGCTCCAAGCACATCCTTATTAAATTCATTTAGATTCATCTATAAATAGTTAAAAATTATAAAATTAATTGATCTTTATAGTTACTCATATCTGGTTTACGGTACCGCTTAGGTGAGCAAACAATTGTATTCATGTTGCGTGTTATTACGTTTGTTGTAGCCTCATTTTTAAATAAAGTTAGTTAAAAAAAAAAAAAAAAAAAACTCCCAGGATCACCTTGGAGCCGCAAGCAGGCTGTGATCGAGCAGGCAACACGGATCGGTGACATGGTGACAGACCTCTAGTAAATGAAAACACGTCACTTCTGCATTACGCCTGCGTGAATTTGTGAAGGCGTGGCTTAGTGTTAATAGTTGAATTTTAAAAGTTAATGTTTGTTTCATTGTAACATAACACCCAGTAATTAGATTAGTGTCGTTAATATTATTAGTGTGTTTCTGTTTTTTCTTCGTGCCATTCATGTTGTAAAGTTAGTTTAACGTTTTGTATCCATTCAAGGTTTGTGTTTGCGCGTTTTGTAAGCGAGCTGCAGTTGCATAATACGACTAATAACTCTAGTTTAGTTGTTTATTAGAATTTAAATCTCAGGAGTTATGTTAATGTTTTGAATGTAAAAACCTACCTGGCGCTGGCAAAAAGTATTATGCATTAAGTTATGAGTGCCCGCTAAATATTACTTTTCGTTGCATTTCTTACGCCGTAAATTACCTATCTTGGTCTCTTTGTTGTATATCACCGCAGCTCACGTCAACATTTTCAGGATGCAAAGTTATCTGTTAGGTCAACCCACGTCAGCTTCTGTGTATGGCATGAGGAGCTTAAAGTTTGAAAAACATTCGCAGCAGATGCAACTGTACCAGGGAGGATCGATGCAAGCCAATGATTTGAACTAAGATCGTATTTAATGGTAATTGTTTTACCAATTGATTTGTTTACGTGACGTTAACTACAACAAACAACAATTTTAATACTACTACTAACAATAAAAATAATATATATGTAGAATAATAATGCTACTAATAACAATAGTAAAATAAAAATCACTACTACTGAATGTGTATGCTACCAATAAAATTACCCGGATTTTGAAATTAATTTGAAGTAATTGCTCTTTTTGTATGTCAGAGTTGGTTGCATGATGCTTTTCCACACTTCAGCTAGTAACCAACTAGTAAGCAAGAGAGCCTGTGGTGAAATTTTCAAATGTGTCCCCAATGCAACAACTTACAGAGCACCTCTTATGTTGACTAATGTTAGCAGCCTATAACAACAGTTAGAGGTCCTGAGGTCTACATGGTGATAATAAATAATCCACAAAAAGCTAGGTACTGTAATGTAAAATAATACCCGTTAAACACTCAATATAAAAACTATTACACACAACGCTATTGCTACTCCATAGGTACTCTAGTAAACCACTAGCTTTAGTATTGTGGCAATTAATGTAACTTTAGCTAGGTTATTGGAAGTTAGACAAATTTAGATTTCTAAACATACCTACAAATACTGTACAGCAAAAGCTTCTTTGTGTTTTTTTTTCCCTTCTGTGCTTCTGACTGGTGTTGACTTGAAGCCAACTGTCTGCTCATTAATGGAAAATGATCACAACAGATGATATTCAACACCTTTAATTTGACAATTCATAGAACAGTGGCACTGTACGCCAATAGACTCTATGTGCGGTCTTTGAATCACAGGCCCCATGCACAGTGTGTGATAGGTAGGGGCAGCTCGGCATATGTGTAAATAGTATAATGCATGAACTACTGTATATATTAACAGCCTAAGCATTTTAGATCTTATATGCATCTTTGAAGAACATTTTAAGTGAGGAGTCCATTTATTTTATTATAATATTATTATGTCAACGTATTCAGTTTGATCTTGAAGGTGTTGACATTGTTACATTTACACTTAATATGGAATAAAAAACAGATTTAATTAAAGTATACCCCATTAGCCTAAAGTCAAAAATGAAATGAAATCCAATTGTTCATAGGATTTATACATTTCATTTTTATGTAGTTAGCCTGTAATTATCCTGCTATAAACAGAACAGTAAATTCTGAGATTAAAAAAGACAGGTTGGATTACATGTGTGATCTGAGCAGTAGTCTGTTTGTCATTAAAATATACTTTTCATTTATGATGCTGCTTTTGCTTACAGTGGTTTTTATGAAGTAAATTCCTTATTCACAGATCCAAAAGAATAAAATGTAAACCGATCATTCCACAGAGGTTCACCTAGGTGGTATTCTGCATGATTTAAAAAAAAAAAACCCTGAAATTTTGCTCTTTATTTTAATATGGTTGATTGACAGCTAACAGTAATTACAAAAAAAAAAAAAAACTGTTCCTCTCCCATGCTCCCTGGTAGCCGTCTTCAAAGTTGACAGCCATCACCATTTTTTGTATTTGGAAGCCTTTGAGAGATGTCAAATATATCCTAAACCAGTGTTTCCCAAACTCGGTCCTGGGTGACCCCCTGTGGCTGCAGGTTTTTGTTCCAACTAGATTCTTAATCAGTGACAACACCTAATAGCACTGATCTCATTTAATTAGCAGTTGTTTTTTTTCTTTTATTCAACATTCAGAAAAGCACAGCAGCATGATTTTACATTTATAAGACATTTATATAAATATTTCTTTTTTTGCTATAGATTTAAATGCTTAACTCTCTTTTGTTGATTTCATTATACTTTGCCCTTTCTCTGTGCAGTTTTTCCCCCTTCGTTGTATCTTAATAATGACAACTTAAAACGAGCAGATCAGACACCCAGGCAAACAACACTGAATAATCAAAGGCTGCAGCTACTTTAGCATCAGACCCACTAATGAGTACATAATGGATTAATTAAACAATTAGAACACCTTGAAAAGTAGAATGAAAATAAAGATGAAAATACTTTTAAAAAGAAAAAAAAAACATTATTCCTATATAACTGCTTGGTACATTTTAATATTTTTTTTAGCAAACTTAGTTTTCTAATTTCTATATTGTTCCCTAAACACAGAAATTGGGAAATATCAGTTCAATTAATTAGCCGAGGAGTTCAATTAAAAACAGAAGTTGGTTGGAACAAAAACCTGCAGCCACATGGGGTTCCCAGGACCGAGTTTGTGAAACACTGTCCTAAACCAATAAGGATATTTAAATAGTCCAAAAAAGGTTTTTCTTGGCATAAAACAAGGATTTGTTTTCCCTTATCATTTGCTATGAAATCAATCATATTTTTTAATAAATCTTTAACAATTGATAAACTGATGTTCCAGGAGATATTGACACTTCATGAAAGCTTCTGAATGCTAAAAATGGTAATGGTGGCATATTGGAATAGGGATAGTAGGGGCAGAATAGCGGAGAAAAAAAAAGTTTAAAATATTTTTGTCCATCAATCTGCCATACAAATGAATGGGCAAAGTTTCAAAAATGTTTCAAAAACAGCTTGAGTGAATCCCGATGGAATGACCCAAACCTCTTTTTTTCAATATTTGCATGTGGTATGTGTTACATACATAAAATGTTTGGAATTTGTCTGTGGTCATAAAGACTTTAACCTCTTAAAGCCTTTAAAAGATCCATCCATCCATCCATCCATTATCCAGCCCGCTATAGCCTAACTACAGGGTCACAGGGGTCTGCTGGAGCCAATCCCAGCTAACACCAGGCACAAGGGAGGAAACAAACCCTGGGCAGGGAGCCAGCCCACTGCAGGGCGTGCACACACACACACACACACACACACACACACACACACACACACACACTAGGGACAATTTAGGATCGCCAATGCACCTAACCTGCATGTCTTTGGACTGTGGGAGGAGACCAGAGCACCTGGAGGAAACCCACGCAGACACGGGGAGAACATGCAAACTCCATGCACTGAGGACCCGGGAAGCAAATCCTGGTCTCCTAACTGCAAAGCAGCAGTGCTACCCACTGCACAAGGTGACTGTGCCACCTTTAAAAGATCTATCATTATATAGTGCCTTTCATATCTACTGTAGCACAATTTATTTTTTAATTCTTCTGTATTATGTTTCTTTGTTAAGTGATTGAGTAAATAATGGTTGGCATTAGAATTCCATCTGAGGGTTAAACATTTTCCCCTTCTATTTTAAACTGGTTATCCCTTTTTTATGGTATTTTTGTTTTTTAACAGACTTCTATGCTTACTACAATGTTTATGAGTCTAGTGTGTATCCTATCAATTTTTAAAATGGGCAAACCTGAAAATGAGTGGCATATATGGAAATGAAAATAAATGTGATTAAAGTATATTATTTCACGTGAATGTTATTGCTCATTGGTCTAAAACTGAACAGCCTCATTTCATTCATTCCACTCAAATTCACATATGAAAGCATTATAATTATTATAATTTTAAATTATGTAATAAAGTAAAATTTCATTTTATCTGATGAAGCATAAAGAAGGAACTTTATAATCTGTGTACCATTTACCTCTTATTAGTGGAAAGAATTAATACAGTTAATGTGTATAATTTTAAGCAATCACATACCCTTTTCAGTGTAAGGTGTTAAATATAGCTAGGTCCTCTTTGAAGAACTTACGCAGAGTTATCCAGGTATAAAAACACACCCATCTGAGGAATTTGCTGCTCCAAAGATCTAAAATTGAGGGAGGCTTAGCCCACCACACTTCCAGCTGTAACACTAGGTAGCAAACATGTGGTTAGTGGGATTTAGTGTGAAGTTACACTTCTGTTTGTTTCATTAGTTATCAAAATCTAAAGAAGAATTAATATCATACCAGACAAGAAGAAAAAAAGTATTGGTGCCTTGATATTTGTTGAAATAATCTTGGCTGATGACAGCTGCCCATTACATGCAGCCATCAACTTCAGTAAATTAGGGAGGGTAGTATAACACTGTCCTAAAATACTAGTAAATTTTCATTAGGTCTAAGGGTTTTATTAGCTTTTAGTGTATTAGGGGCTTGAAGCACATATGATTCTTGTTTTAAAATGTGTAAAAACACAGAGATAAGAATTTGTCTTCTTCCTGAGGCATTCCATTTATTTCTTCTTTTACAAACACTTGGGTAAAGTATTTATTTAATTCATTTGCTATTTGTATTTAATTTTCACTGATTCCTCCTACATTTCTGGGGAAGGTTTCCTGTAAGCATTGTTAAGCTAAGAACATCGTAAATTCCATCATAAGATTGATCATTAATTCACAAATGTTTTTCAAATACAATCATAATTAAAGCAGCATGTTAACTCCTTCATAATTTACATGCTTGCTGACCTAGTCATTAATCACTATGTGCTTCTTAAACAGGCTTTCTTTTACGCTATAAGTGTAGTTTCAGACAGCAATCACCACACAGAATATATTAAATTCAAATTATGACAACTCTTTGAATATTTCATTTTTATGTCGAGATTATATCATTTTCATGATGAAATACATTAAAGCATCTATTGCATTACATTTTATAGATAAATTGGTAAGTTAATTTCTGTTAATAATTACAAATACATAAGTTAGTGATATTTCTATTTTCTTTAAAAGTCTTGGAAGACTGTGTTCTAAGGTTGTGGCTAGCTTTACTTTTACGGAGATGTTACTGTATATATGTTGCAATGCAGAGAAGCAGGAAGAAAGAAAAAGGGCAGGACAGGAACTGGGGTTGATACATTTTTTTTAGAGATAGTACAGCTGCAGTACAGAAAGCTAATCCAGAATAACATCTTTTGAATCCTATGTTTGTGTCTTCAACCTACAATTCACAAAATCAGCACTTACACATTATTAGAATTAAACCAGTACAGTGTAGCTGATATCCATTTACACACCCAGACTCATGGAGCCTCCTTATACCTTCTGCATTGAAAATACAGGTTTTGCAATCACTAAGGACTTTTTACAGATCTTGTACCAAAGTGACCTGAAAGTACCTACAATGCCTTCATCCAAGCTATCACGAAGGTGAGTCAAAAGGCAACAAACCAAGAGTTTTTTGGTGGATAAGGAGTGTGGGGAATTTCTAATATTTAATGGTACAAATTTCCACCAGGCTATCCAAGGTGTGACTGTTTGTCTGAAAGGGAAAAATATAGGTTGTGACATACAGGCTCATAGTATTTGTTGTATCATTTCCATCTATCCAGTTTCTTAACCTGCTTTATCATGAGCAGAGTCACGGTGAAGCTGGAACTTATACCAGTAAGAATAAGGCTGAAGGCAGGAACAACATTTTGACAGGGTGCCAGTCTGTTGTAGGATGGAAATGCACACACACCTAAACACATGCAAGCACACTTTAGGATCAATTTTACAATGCCAGTTTATCTAACCTGCATGTCTTTTAACTGGCGAATCAACCAGCGGAAACTCTGTCAAGGAGAACATGCAGACTCCATGCATGGAACACCCCTGTCTCTTTGTAACGTATCGTCTGTTTTTTTGTTTTTTTCCTTACTGTAGTAGTGAATGCCTTAGTAAAGAGCAACACTTCGCTGTTATCTAAAAGAAATTGGCTTTTTTTTTTTTTTTTTTTTTAAGAAAAGCATGGCTTTCTTCAATGTTGTGTGTCAATTATTATTTATGTTTGTTTCATAAACAATATGTTTGATTTTGTGCTTATTATTTATTCCCTTTGTAGTATCATATTATTAAATTATGATTTTACATTTATAGTACTTTTCAGAACTTCTTCTTTCTACAAGAGGATTAAAGTGTCACCTTATATTGAAAGCACTGCCAATTTTCTGCTTTTCAATCAACTTAATGATTTTTTTTGTAGGTGTCTTCAGGGGTTGGGTTAACTATTAGTACTTTATGCTTGCTTGTAAAGTCATTGCTTAAAGAAAGGTTTGTGAAATGCCAAAAATATATATATGTACATGCATCGTGAAGTTGCTTATCAAAAATGTGTTTTCAGTTTCACTTTTGACCTTTTGAAGCCTTTGATATTTTCTTGTAGTGTCTGATATTCCTGGAAGTCATAGTTATTTATCTGTCTTTTAATTTTCTTGTACATTGATCTTTTTATAACATATTTAACTAAACTATGAGTTTCCCATGGGGATTATTAAAGTTTATGTAATCTAATTTAATGTCCTTTTTTAATCATTTTGAGCATCTCTTTAGCCTATAGAGACCCCCATATGACCCTGCACACTGACCTGCCAATGTAAAATGTCCTTCAGTCCTGTCCACCTCTATCACCAGACCAAATGGCAATACAGTGTCGCTGTTCTTGACTAACCATTGCAGTACACATCGTCCATCATCACTTATAGCGTACCCATCTTTAGAATTTCAAATTCATCTTATTCTTTGACATATTCTGTGATTTTCCCATCTGGGATTTCAGACCTCTTCATATCTTTATACAGTCATTATAAAATTATAAAGATTCTATAAAATTATTGAATCTTAAAAAAAATCCTAAAAAACGTGAAAGTTGCAAAAACATTGGGAGGAAATAGTGTACCTTGAGATATTGCCACTGATATTGTAACAGAAAAACTCAAATTTAATGCAAAGAAGATTGCAAATTAAAGGATAATACAGGCATAATTATTCCTGCACTGTGGTATTAATGTGCAGTGTAAAAGAAAAGAGACACAATATTCATTTGTTTAACTTGGAGGAATAAGGGGCCATACACAGAACTTTTTTCTGTATAGAGAACTTCAACAGACATGCACTGTAGTTGCTTTCAGAACCAAAACAAAGCTCACAGAGTGTGACAAAACCCCAAATGCAGTAGCCAAAAAAGTATTTTTGTATGTAATAGCACACTGTTTATGTCATGTGATGAAGACAAACAATCGGCTACAGTTCTTTTTTCCCTTTTCAATGAGAACATAGAGAATTTACTCATTGTTGTTTAAACCCTACAGAAATGTTACAGTTCATCAAAAAAAATTACTTTGATTTGAAGAAGAAAAATAATACAATGAGAAACATTATCTCATTAGCATTTAGAATCTGTTAACCATATCAGCATTTACTCCTTGCTACATCTGCTGGCCTTTGTCTGCATGAATTTGTTTAGGTTGGTAACTTAGCAACAAAATATGAACAGGAGTGTTATATCGCCGTGAAATGTGTGTTTAGAAACATACAAGCGTCTCACCTCACAGTAAAAAAATAACATATGTTTGGTACCTTTAACTGTAAATATAATATACATGTAAAATTTCTGTTGGCTAAAGTTCTTTGTTAAATTTTTTTTGTTGTCCATCAAAAAAAAAAAAAAAAAAAAACCTTTAGTTGCAATTTGTATAGGTGTGTCATGGACATAGTTACTAGGTAGTTACTAATGCCCAGATGAGCTATTTTTAAATCTGTTGTGCATAAAAAGATGGCTTGTGCATGACTGTTCATTTTGGGATATTTTTCTTGAAATTGTGCGCAATTTTGAAAAACTAAAAATGTCTATATGCTTTTCAATGTCCCTTTGGTCTATGAAACTGCCTTTCTCCTTATAACCTAATGTCACACAACCCCTTAATTTAAAGTTTAAATTCTGTCAGTTTCACAGATGGTTACAGTTCAACAAATAACTTTAAAGTCGCAATCTCTGCTACCCAGTTATCAATAAAATAGGGCGATTAAATTACAGCTGATGCAACAGTCTGTGTAAAGAAGAAAAACAGGAATGCAGAGGTAAAATAATTGCATTACAGAAATTATTTTCATGGTAGCACTACTACTGTTTGTAAATATATGACAAACTTGTTCTTAAAAATAGTAAAAAATAATGTATTAGAAGGTATGAGAAGATAATCCCAATTTAAAGCAATTAGTCACTTCTTGTCTTCAAGACAATATAAAGGTTAAAGCCTGCCTTATAGTTGGTAATTTTACAGACACTTGGGTAAATACAAACATGGTGTCCGTAAATGAAAATAATCTCCGTCCACACCTGTGTTTTCATATTGTTTACAAAAGTATATCGGTACACAATAAAATAATCGAGATTGCATATGACATTAGACATTTATCTTGGTGAAAAAAACTTATTGAAGGAACAGTAATGCCACCTGCCATGGGATTTATCACAAAATTGTAATGTCCAGTACATTATTTTCCTTTTGCGCATGTAGGCGGCATTCAAACTATACAAAATGCAATTTAGATGCATACAGGTAAGCAACACAACAAGCGCCATAGAAGGTGACTCCACTATGTCTGCTACGTTTGAATAAGGTTTTCTTCTGTGAAGAGTGACCAGTCAGGGAATAAGACACTGTAATGAGCAGGATCCTGTTTTTTTACCCATCCACACTGAAATGCTGAGCTATTTTTGGGAGTTAAAAACATCAGGGTGGAGAGGACAAAAAGTGAAAACAGAGATTAATGTTTGTGTTTGTACATGAAAATGTAGTAGTGTGGATGAAGAGTTAGTTAAATTCCAATCATTACTTCCACAAAGCCCAAATTGTCATGTCTGGATAGATGTTCTGGCAAAACTTACTCTTGTAGGGACTTCCTTAATCTTATTTTTTATTTACAGCAAAGTTCATTTTTCACAAAGTATTAACTAAAACAAATAATTAGTGTAGAGGATACAGTCATAATAGGTAGTGTCTCTGCTTGCTTTTATAATTCACAAGTAATCTTGTGGAGTGGTGGGTCTGAGGCTAGGGATCTGCACTGGCAATCAGAAGGTTGCTGGTTCGAATCCCGTAAATGGCAAAAGGGACCCTGCTCTGTTGGACCCTTCAGCAAGGCCCTTAACCTGCAATTGATGAGCACTTTGAGTAGTGAGAAACACGCTATACAAATGCAAAGAATTAATCTTGTGGAAATTCAGAAGTAGTTTGAAGGTTTAAAGAGAAAGTATGTATATCTATGCAAGAGACTATTACATTTACAACAAACAAAAAAATGCATATTGATCTATTTATTAGTTTATTATTTAAAGCCAGAAGAATAAATGTACAGTATGTCTATGGAATAATAATATCCTACTAAAATTAAAAAATGGCAAGCCAAAAACTGCTCACAAGGTTTAAAGGCCAAAAATTGAAAAGAAAATGCTAAGCCATGAAAAAGAGGGGGATTAAAAGCCAGTAAGTCTCAAAAAATAACCAGATTGTTAAATGAAAAAGTATGTCAAATATCTAATTTCCCCTTGGGATTAATAAAGCATCTATCTATCTATCTATCTATCTATCTATCTATCTATCTATCTATCTATCTA